>JAMKCH010031267.1:0-27221 GCA_023653785.1 Ophioderma brevispina | reverse complement strand
ACTTCAGATTGCAATGATTCGTAATGATTTTGAGATGCAGTGGCAGCGGGATGGGTGTATGGAGAAAATTAACTAAGGTTCAAGGAATTTGTCCCCCACTCACCACCTCCAAGAAAAATAGCAACATACGCGAACTAGCTAAATTAGGACAAATATCGAAATGATCTCTACAAAATAGGGTGCGTATTCTTCATAAAATTCTGAATTATTCGAGATTTATCTGCTTTACGTTTGGCGAATGGATTTTTTCTTTTAATATTGTGTCTTGTAATGTCTTGTTTATTTACCCATAAGCAATAGACCCAAATAATAGACGTTTTAATAATGATGTAATTAAGATGTAATAATTTTGAGATACAGTAGCAGCGGGATGGGGGATATAGAGAAAAATTAACCACGGAATTTGTCTTCCCACCCCACCCCCCCTCAGAAGAAATAGCAACATACGCGAAATATATAGCTAGCGCATGCAAATTGTCAAAATTATAAATAGCATGTAATGCGCCACAAGGATCCAAATCAGATCTGCATATTTATTTGTTTTTAAACACACACATTATGAGTTTGTGCATACAACATGTAGTTTTGGTAAGTTAGAAACAGGGAAGAAAGAATGTCGTATAATGAGTAACAATGGTGATAGTTAGTCGTATAAGAAAATGATGTAACCTTGCCTAAATCATGCTTCGTTGCCCCAGCAATGGTTCAACCCAAATCACGGGGCACATGTTTAATGTGTGATATTTCTGTAGTGAATTTGAGGTTTGGCTGTAATTGATTCAGAATTCGAACATCTTGTCCTATATTTTCTCTAAAATTTGATGATGCAAGGATGATGTCACCAAGGAATCTAGAGAAAGCGATGATGTTTGAAATTTGTTCCAAAAATGACATTTAAGTGGATGGATAATAGTGATATGTGGCACCGATGGGGAGCATTGACAGCTTTTGACTTCCTATATAGTTAGGCATATATTTTGTTTATAAGACTTTTTTGAATTCAAGCAAAGTGAAAAGTGTTTCTTTTGAGTACTAGAGACATAAGTTCTCTTTTGTATTACGTTGGCGGTTTGTTTAAACTGTAGATGATTCAGGATTCTAAGGCAAGAGCTTTGTTATGATCTATGCAGAAGGTCTCCAACATTTCATAATATCGTATTTTATTCATCTGAGAAAATCGCGATTGAAAATCATTTCATGCCTATACCATGAAAGTGAGCATAAAGGAATGCTTTGGTGAGCATTTAATATTTTGTAGTATCATATCCACTGCTACGTATCTTTGATATATGTAGGTCGAGAGACTGCAATTGGCGAGAAGAAAAAATCTTAACATTTGGAAATTGTGCCTGTAGATGCGTTTGCCTGTCCTCATAACCAGACATGCCTCAAATCTGTTGTTTCCTGTAGTTTTGTTCAATATTAGAAAATAAATTTTACTGTAGCTAATATATCATGGTTGTATGGGTCTAAAAAGTACGTGTCATCAAGTTTGAACATATCTTCAAGTGTGTAGTTTGTTGCAGAGTGGAAGAGAGAGAGAGAGAGGAACATTCATTACAATACATTTTTATTGCATGGCACTCGTCTGGTACCCCATATAGCTACAGCGATTAGCGTTTTGAATCCTTAAAGGTATTTCCCCCGGATCAAAACATATAATTTTCTTTGTTTCACAGGAAAGGCATGACCAACATACCCAAATTGTTATTTGAATCCGATATATAACATTTAAACTTGAGCAGTACTTTTTCGCTACAAGAGCCTATAGATTACTGCACTAATATTTTCCGGAAAACGAAAACAACCCATTTACAGCTGTAGTATCCAAATGGGAAAAGTTCAGCCATTTTTTGCAGGTGAAATAAGAAAAAATACAAACTTTCTAATGATACAAAAATCTCAGTCTGGATGGTGTGAGTGGCGAGATCGAGGCTGAGGATCGCGTAGTATCCCTTTTAAAGAAATACCCCATAAATATTTAAAGGCTGTAAAAATGCGCATTTTAAAATCTATTCACGGTAAGTACGGAACACTATTTCAAACCTACCCCATATAACTTGTAATTAGGGATGGCAGCAGCTAAATATGTTGATTTTGTGGAGCCAGCTCACTGTTGAGAGGTCTATATCCACCGGTGGACAAAAGGTTGCTATGGCACTCATTGAGAATGTGATATGCAGTCTGTGATGATGGAGAGCCACATTGATTGGCAGACAGGAGATGGTCGCAGCCCCCATCGGTGCATATTGCTGTTGAAACGGCCGACTCCTGTGCGAATCCTGTTCAAGGTGACCCATTGCTACCAGGAGGGGGTTCTGTCATAGGCGTGATAGTAAATTGGTCAGGTCTTGGGGTATCTAGTCAGGCAGTGTTCCATCTCTGTAAGATGTTGAATGGGGAGTCTCTGTCTGCCGAGCTGGTGTGGTTCTTTGACAGTATTATGCAGCAGGTGTTTGTTGTCCAACCGAGCCTTGTTCAGCAGCTTATGTGTGTGATGTTCTCTCCAAAGCACTGCATGTGTAATGCCTGAAAGCACTGGTAGAAACTCAGATGGATTGGGACGAAGGCAGCCAGCAATGGTTATCATGGTCTCGTTGAAAAATATGTCCAGCTTTTTTGTATGAGAGCTATTGCACCATGCTGGGGCGGCATATTCAGCAGCGCTGTAGACTAGAGCCTTGGAGGTGGTGCGTAGAGTGGATGGACTAGCACCCCATGAAGATCTAGCAAGGCGGTACAGGAGGTTATTCCTCGAAGATACCTTTGTACATACTGACTCGAGATGCTGCCGATAAGTATGCTGTCGATCAAGCTTCACTCCCAGATAGGTTGGTGTAGGATTGTGTGGCAGAGGCGCTCCGTTGAGGTTGATTTGGAGCTGGCGATGAGCCTCTTTGGTGTTCAGATGAAAGGCAGTAGCGGTGGTCTTAGCTTCACTCAGCTTGAGTCCCCAGGTCTTGAGATATGCTGCAAGTATGGCCATATCTGCAGCAGTAAGTATATTTTCTACTTCAGTCCAGCTTCTGTCCGAGCGAAGAAGGGCAAGATCGTCGGCGTAGCCATATTGTCTAGATGTTGTTTGAGGTAAGTCGCTGATATACAAGTTAAACTGCATGTGAGCCAATACTGATTCTTGTGGGACTCCGTTCCTCAGACGAGGCAGTCGACTGCTCTGTCCATCACTGGTCTTAAGAACAAACCTACGGTTTGAAGGCATGTTACATATGAATTGTACACGGTGACGATCCGGGATGGTCCTGAGAAGTTTGAGTGTCAAGCCCTGGTGCTACTCGGTGCCATATGCTGCACTAAGGTCCACCAAGATGACGCCTGCCTTACGATGCTTTTCAAAGCTCTCCACAATATCATATGTGAGTTTTACAATTTGATGGACAGTGCTCCGGCCACGGCGAAATCATGCTTGTTCGTCAGGCAGATGGGATTCGATGACTGGCTCCAGCCGGGCCAGGATCAGCCTCTCAAGGAGTTTGAAGGAAACACACAGTGGTTATATTGGGCGGTAGTTCTTGGGGTTGTCTACAGGCTTGTTTGGTTTGGGGAGTGTGATGATGGTAGCCCTCCTCCAGATCGTGGGTAAGGACTGGTTGGTAAGGCAACATGTGTAGAAATCCTGGAGCCATTTAAGACATCGTGGGCCACAGTGCGTCAGGAACTCCGCTGGTATGTTATCAGCCACCTGGGCCTTTCCACTTTTTAGTTGGCTGATAGCAGAGGTAAGCTAATCTAGTGAGAAGGGTGTTGAAAGTGACCCGTCCACGCCAGGGGCTCGACGAAGTTTGATGGTTTCTTTTTTCACAGAGCGAGTGTGATCCTTATCAATAGACTTGAAACGACCATTTGCGAGGAGTTGCTCAGCAATTGAGTTTGCAGGCACAGGACATTTCGATGGCTTGGCAACTCTGCCGATGAGGCGGTTTATGGTCTTCCAGCTAGAATGAGTGAAGTCAATTCCCTGGACCGTCTCTTCCCAGCGCTCACGACGTTTCCTATGCAAGCAGTTTGTCTGATCTGAAGCCTTAGATGGCGCTTCTTCTCCGTGTTAAGAATTCAAGAATTCATTGTAAAGAGCGTCACATTCATAAGTGCGACGACATCCACGTGCAAAGGTCTTCTTTGCCATCTTAATAGAGAGTTTACATAATGATGTGTAGGAATTGTCCAGGTTGGAGGAGGTAGGTGTCTGAAGGTTAGGCACTTCTGAATCCACCAGATGGAATAATAATATGTAAATATGGGTCAAGCAATTCTCACCAGGATCGTAGCCAGGATTTTTATGGGTGATTTTTCAGATTGGAGCTGACTTTTTAGGGGGCAAATTTTAGAAAATGGGTGCAGATTTTTTTGGCACCCTTTCGTGTGTCAGGAGTCATTTTGAGTCAATTTTGGGGTATTTTTTTGCCTTTTTATTTCGGGGGACGCTACTCGCCCACCTCCTGACTGCTATAGTTGCACAGACAGGAACCTTTTACACATCTAAATCGAAAACAAATATTTTCCGGGTGTTCTGTAAGTGCCGAAAATCGTGTAACCCGCAATGCATCACCTTAAAATTGAAAACTCCAAAAGACTCCTTAGCAAGTGGGCGGGAACTTTAGGAGGGGGCATTATGTACACCAGGGGGAAATGGAGGATTTGAGCTAGGGGAATACGAAAGAAAATTGTAATCAAATGGGGGCGTGAACTTTTTAATGGAAAAATCTCATAAAATCAGGGTAGAAATCCTCCACCCCCACCCCCACCCCCGAGTAAATAATGACCGGTCCCTTATAAAAATATACAACATGGGACCTAAAACTATAGAATTGTATAAAACTAATAACAATAAACAAATTCATCATTCAGAGGGTAGGAAAGTGACATGTCGAACATGTTTGTGTACGATATTAGTAATATATTAAAATTCAGTACGGAAAGAACGTGTTTGACCTTTGACCCTTGTTTAAGAAATGTTAAGGTGAATAAAAGAACAAAAAGTTACAAAATATGTGATGTACTGTTATATTAGCAACTTTATATTACCACTTTGTCCGCTTTTCATAAGATACATAAGCAATAATCCTGAATTTGTTACCCTACACTGTTAAAAAAATTTCCGTAAATTTACGGAAATTTCTGGCAGCAGAATTTCCAGACATTTTAGGGTAAATTTACAGAAATTTCTGTCAATTAACGGAACTTTGACAGTAATTTTACAGAAATTTGTCTCATATTATGGAAAAAATGTGTATTTTAACAGAATTTTTCCGCAATTTAAAATTACGGAACCAAAAAAAAAGTCCGGAAATTTTGCTGCCAGAAATGTTTGAAATATTTCCGTAAATTAACATTTTTTATGTTTTTTGTTTTTTATTTTTATTGTTTTCTAAAACAGATTTTCCGTAAATTTACGGAAAATCTGTTTTCTTAATTTACGGAAATTTTTAACAGTGCAACCCTTAAAAATTGACACAATATTCAGGTGCACTGACCCTTTATCCAGTACGCAGCTGGACAAGAAATTCCGATTTTACAACAGCTCTTTTCATATATCCCAAACAGGGTGTCTGAACTCAAAATTCGTATATCTTTCCGAGCCAGGTCCTCCAAATTTTGAGGCCGTGGGTCCCTGACTAATGGTCATAGATGGTACAAACTATACATTTTTGGAATCCTTATGACTAGACGGACAATGGTATACATTTCAACATGATTGGAGCATTTTAAAAGTTTGACCCCTGTGTAATCTGTGTAAATTGGCCCCTATTGAAAAAGTGACACCACAATTTGAGAGTACTAACTACCTAGCGTGATATACAGGGTGACCCAATAAAAACTTTACCCAAAATGAAAGTGATATTTTTCCACTTTCTGTAATTTTATATCTGTGGATTTTATTTTATATTTTAGAAGGGGTGTGCCTATCATGCATGATTCTAGCAGAACCTACTACGAAGCGAAACTCAATCAATGCACGCGAGGATCAAGTAAATGATACAACCCGAGAAAGTGATAAGACAAATATTATATAGAGGCTCGGAGAAACTGGCGAGCATTGAATTAAATAAAGACGAAAAATACACGGTCTTGAACCCGGTCGCGGCTCTCGCTGACTAGGCTTGAGATTAACTACTGGACCACAGAGGACTGTATTTACGTGGATACCAGAGAAACGAGCTCTAATGTACTTCTGTCTTTATTTGAGAGTTTCAAGCGGACGCAATATATTATATATTTTAGAAGGGGTGGGCCTATTATGCATGATTCTAGCAGAACCTATGACGAAGCGAAACTCAATCAATGCACTCGAGGATAAGTAAATGATACAAACCGAGAAAATGATAAGACAAATATTATATAGAGGCTCAGAGCCTCTATCAGATATGTGTTACTTAAAGATGCAAAATGGGTGGCGTAATCGGGTCCACTTTACTTACTAAAGTTTTATGCTTTAATTCTTATACGTAGAAATCAAATTTCATGAACGACTATTTCATTCAAGAAAATGTGATATTAACCTTTTTGGCTCTTTTAACTCGTCAATATATGTTTTCAGATAGTTAGTGGTGTTTAACCTAACGTTTCTGCAATTCATATAGAACGAGCGGTTAACAGTCCAATATGTCTTCATAATTCATTACTGTTACAATAGTATTGTGGTGTATATATTAAAACTTAATTTTAAAATGCTAGTTCCTGCCTCCATTACCCATATTCGGAAATTTCAGTACGGAAAGTTGACATGGCAGAACATTTCTAAACTTGAAGCAGTTAAACAGAATTTGGTCAATCAGATAGCAAGCATAAATCTCTTAGCCTAAATCCTAGGCTATATATACTTACAACCCTAACACAATAACATCATAACATGCACATCATTTTCCTCGTGAATCAAGTCATTTTATTATATATTATAACAGTACTGGATAGGTCTTTTTTACAAGGAAATATTGCACTCGCTAGAACAATAGTATACCCGCGTCATCGACTCGACGACTCTATCTTCTGCGATTCTTGTATCGTATATGCTAAGCCATTAATATTAAACTAACGTTTTTGTATGATATTTGTTCATTTTAATTCGAAGTAAATTTATTTGAAACGAAAACATTGTAGGCCCTATATAAATTAAAGCCACTATAAGGTTTCACACCGGTAAATAAAAGTCCTATTCGTTCCTGTACAAAATGAACGAGTTGAAAACGTAATTTTCTCCTCAATGGAACATCTCAGACCTCAAAGCTAACAATCCGCTTGAAAATCATCATATCTCCTACCTGATCGGTCATGATATTAGGGTAGTTATTCCCCCACCCCCGTTTTTTCGAGCTACTGGACCGCGAAGACTAGCATACACGATGGATCCTGGAGGTCAGGTCACCTTTTCAATCATGTGTTACGTGTAAGAATACGGTTAATATTGGTATATCAGATCAAAATAAAAGAAGCAATGCCGACCTTTTTTGATATTCTTACAGCTTTTATACTTAATATTGGTAGCAAGCATGATTTGCAAGCCAGGTCTCCCCATTTGTCTCACTCTTTAGTGTACACTTAGAAACCGGTCAACATATAAAAACACTGTCACTTGCAGAGGGGCCCGGACTTGTCTATGTTATTTACCGGTGTGAATCCATAAGTGACTTTTCTAGTTTGTTGTCACGAGATCTCGCATGAATTGCCAAAGTTAGGCTTTTACATGGGTTAATATCGTCACATGCATGATATGATTCAGTCATTCATCATTTTCTCAAGGATATCTAGTGAACAATGAATAATACAGGGGGTGCTGGAAGCACGAAATGCACCTTTAACTATTAAAGGGCCGGACGAGTTGGTTAGTACGTGTCTTTGCAACAACTTCTACTAACTATCAAACACAACTAATATAAATCGGCCGACCTTCATCTGACACGCCCTGTATGTGCCTTATTAAAAAGGCTTTTATGTTAATTTCCTCTTTAAACTTCATATTTAAATACGTACAAGACGGTATTAAAAGACAACGATGTTCATTTTTTCCTGTCTTCAATGAGCGTTATAAGAGTGTAAAGAAATGGGTTGATAGCTGAATTGATGGGTAAAATGAATGCAACAGTCCAAGCATATGCCACTGGGTTGACAACAATAACATCACATTGTGCAAGAATACATACAGTTAGAAGTGGGACCCAGGTACAGAAGTCACTCAACACAACAGCAGACATCTAAAAAGCTCTGCGAATTTCTTGCTTTTCATCCTGTTTTCTTCCCGCTTTCTTTGCAGTTGTTCTTACGGTGATGAAGATTTGTAAATAAAACCAAGCAACTAAAATGAAACATGTAAGGTTGATGCCAATAAAAACTATCAAGGAAAAGTATGTGGCTAATTGGTAACCAATTGTTTCGGAAGTTGAATAAGCAGAAAATTTGGATGTCTGGGTATTGTTTATATAATAAGATTTGACCAGTATTAAATCTTCCCAATCAACTTTTAATTTATAGCTGACTTGCGGTACAGTTACTTCTGTTTCAACCAAACTACTATTTGTCAAAGTTACAGGTCTTTTGACTATGGGGATGCCAACACAAACCTCGGAAACCTCATAAAGATCAGGAAAAATCCAGACAGGCCCATTGGGATCACACTGAGTATTAATCCGATAGACCAAATCACACTTACACAAATAATTCTAGACTTTTGTCGCAAACGTTTGCTACTGAAAGGGTATTTTACTGCTTGAAATCTATCAAAACTGATCAATGTGATCATGAAAACAGAGACTTCATTTGACAGTATTGAGAGTATGCTGGCCAGTTTGCAGACAGGACCTTCTCTCCATTGCTCAGAATAAGACGGGAAATAATCTCCATAATATGCATCAGCAATTGCTAACAAAATCATATTGATTCCCATTAGAAAGTCGGACAGAGACAGATGAGATATTAGCAATGTTTGAACATCGCTGGATTGTCGGTTAATGCATCGAAAATAAAATACCGAACCGTTTAAAATAATTATAAAGAACTCAAGAATCCAGATACACAATTGCAACTGAATATTATCTAGCATCCGTTTACAAGTGAGATAAACTGGTCGAGGATGTTCAGCAATACACTTTTGATTTTCGATAAAACAGCAAGTTGCACTTTTGCTCACTAATATTGCCAAGTTGTCTGGTCCAGCAAAAAATAATTTTGTAACAAGGGAGAGATTATTTAATCGTTAATCTAGAGTTTCCATATCTGTCTTATTAAATATTTCTGAAGCAATTTCGCTGATAGAATTATATGACAAATTGATAAATTGCAATCCTTTTACGTCATCAAAAATACCTTTTGATAGGGTGTGTAAAATATTATGTTGAAACTCAAGTTGTATCAGGCTTGACAAGCCAGAAAAAGAACCAGTAACAATTTTTGATACCTTGTTGTTCGCTAATGAAAGTATAGTAAGATTGGGTTGGTTAATGAATGTACCTGCATCTATAACAGGCAATAAATTGTTACTTAGATAAAGAACCTGCAAATTAGAAAGCCCTTGAAAGACATCAACTGGAAGCTTAGCTATTATGTTATTATCCAAAGAAAGGAAAATTATGTTTGTATTAATACTGAATGTATTTGGTTTCAAACTTGGTAACTTGTTATAGCTCAAGTCAAGTATTTGTAAGTTCACAAGTGAGTCAAAATCTGGCAGAGTTGTGAGTCTGTTGATAGATATATTTAAAAACTGCAACTCAAACAAGGATTGGAAAACTTTGATAGGTATCTCTGTTAATTTGTTGGTGCTTAAATCGAGGAATTCCAACTCTAACATATTGTCAAATAGACCATCGGGAAAATCTAGGATTTGGTTAGAATTTAGGTAAAGATTTCTGACTTCAGTCAATGAATCAAATATATAACTTTGCAGTGACATTAAAGAATTGTTGCTAACATCTAACTGATATAAAGAATGCATATTGCGGAATGAATGGTTTGGTATGCCACTTAGAAGGTTATTTTGGAGGTACAAGATATTCAAGTTAACAAGTTCAGAAAACGCACTTATTGGAAGAGAGGTAAGAAGATTGTGGTTAATGAAAAGTTCTAGCAACCGAGTAAGACAACAGAATATATCCACGGGCAGAAAAGTCAGCAGATTGTGATTCAGGTGAAGTTCTATCAATTGAGCCATATTTTGAAATGCTCTCTTAGGCAATGACGCTAACTGATTGTGATTGAGATATAGCCAGCGTACCTGAATCAGACCATCGAATCCCTCCGAAGGCAATGATGTCATCAGGTTGTGATTCAGGTGAAGGAATGTCAACTGAGACATATCATGAAATGCTCCCTCAGACAACGATTTCAGCTGGTTGTGTTCAAGTGTTAGTATTGTCAATTTATCCAGAATATCAATTACCATATGAAGTGAAGTAAGCTGGTTGAAATCAAGTAATAGTATTGTCAACTGATTAAGCTCATTAAATATCCCCTCAGGTAATGAAAACAGCTGATTATGACTCAGCGATAGCGACTTCAACTGAACAAGACCCTGAAGTGCTCTCAAGGGCAATGATGTCAAATGATTGAAATCAAGGTTAAGTATTGTCAACTGAGCCAGCCCGTGAAATGCTGCTCCGGGTAATGCAATCATCGTATTAGCAGACAGGTCTAAAAAATTTAACTGATCCATGTCAGTGAATAACCCCGCGGGTAATAGCGCCATTTCATTGTGCTCAATATATAGTGTTGTCAATTGAGATAAACCCTTGAATGCTCTCCCCGGTAACGAAGTAAGCTGATTATAATAAAGATATAGTCCTGTCAAATTACTGAGATCATTAAATATTCCATTGGGCAAAGATGTAAGATGATTGTATTCAAGGTATAACCGGATTAACCAAGCTAGACCATAAAATATTTCCTCAAGCAAAGACGTTAACTGATTGTGATCAAGGTATAGGATTGTCATCTGATTCAGGCTTCTAAATGTTCCTTCAGGTAATGAGGTCAGCTGATTGAAAGTCAGATAGAGAGAATCCATCTGAGTCAGTCTGCTAAAGGTGGTGTCAGATAATGAAGCCAGCTGATTATAACCAAGATTTAGTCGTTCCACCTGAGCCAATCCATTAAATACTTGTTCAGGCAATGTCGTCAGATTGTTATCTCCTAAGTGAAGCTTTGTCAATTGAGCCAGGCTACTAAATATTGAATCCGGTAATGACGTCAGCTGATTGTTATCAAGGTATAGCGATGTCAACTGAACCAGGTCTTCAAATAAACCTTCGGATAATGTTGTTAAATGATTGCTGGAAAGGCGAAGTGTGCTTAACTGATCTAGCCCATCAAAAACACCATCAGATAAAGAGATTAAATGATTGATTTCAAGATCTAACTCTTTTAATCCACCTAATCCCATAAAGGCATCATAGGTAATATTATTTAAACCCGCATCAAAAAATGATAACATTTTAACGTCATGGTTGTAAAGAAGAAGAGTTGCTGTTTTGGTGTTTTCACACAAAATTTTCCACTCTTTATAGCTAAGAATACAAATACACCCTGATAAGCAAGTTATGTCAAAGGTTGTGGGTGACCGCCAGTAAGTTTGGTAACCTTCAATAACAGCATCATACTGTACAGTTTTGCATCTTGGTAGAGTACCTTTCACAGCAACCACTGACTTATTCTCATAAACTTCAGCACAATCAAGATCTGAAAAGTTTACTCCTTTGACTTTCATGTTTAAATGAATATTCTTTAGGTGCAATTTATATGCGAAGGATGTCATATAAACAAAACACGGTTTCGAATTTAATGAAAAGAAAATGTCTTTCTTAAAACAATTACGACTTGCTCTATCAAATATTTCAAAATACAAGTAGCTAAAGTTGGCAATTGCACTTAAACTTAATACTTCTACGGAAATGGTATTTCCTTCTATTATATGAAGCTTCGTGGTGCAGCGCAAAGATGCGCTCTCTGAGTTTTCTGTGATGTTTTTGTCCTCTGTTTCGATAGTTGTAATGGTCACGGGATCGGTCGTGACATTCACGGAGTTGATAGTGCATGCATTTAATGGATCGTTTACCGCCACGCTTATTGTGCATTTCGCGCCGAAAAAGACCGGAAAGAGACAACACAGAATTAACATCTTTACGTCTGTCATCGTCCAGTGTTTCATCCAAACTAATCGTAAAATTCGATAAGTTCTCACACTACCTCAATAGCATTACCTGCAGCATTACCAAACGGTTTGCCAACAATATTTGATTCTGCCAGTATTCGTCAAAAATATTTGTCTATGCCAGTATTCGTCCTTCACATGGAGAACACTCAGGTAATTATTTGAGTATTGAGGTGATATAATCTGTAGAAAGATAAAAAAAAAATAATATTGCGAATGTTTTATTGCCACCAATTGGATCCAAGATGGCCGCCAAATGGACCCCTTGGCCCAATATTTGATTTTGGTAACATCAAATTTTTTTTAAGAAGATGTCGCAGAAATCCTAAAAAATCATGTTAGAATTTAGTTTTAAGGGGGTGCATGGGAACCCATGAAATCTGCTAGACTACTTTGTAAGATGAGGGTTTTTAGTTCCCAACCTGCTTTTTAGTCCTGCGTTAGGTCCACATGACCTTGCATTAAGCCCATGATATACTTCCAGTCGCAGCGAGCGATTGCCGTGCGCAATACCGGATTCTGACCCAAGATCAAGTCTTACGCATGCTCACGCGCAAAAATCGCTCGCTGCGACTGGAAGTATATCATGGGCTTAAAAGTCTGCAAATTTTTTTAATGGTGTCTAGGTAACATTATCCTGCTGATTCTAAATCTCGGTTATGCAACGTTGTCATCACTATGAGTTACAATATACTCATCCACCAAGGACACAGTTCAGTGGGTTGTACTTGTACATGCATTGACATGAACTGACCTTGTGTGATCTGGGTATCATATATCATACCCAAAAACCAGGGGGTGTATTTTCTAAATGCATTGGTGAATGAAAGCTACTGAACTGTGCCAAGGGAATTGAAACTTTACTAGCTCATAGTGCATCCTTGTGCGTTTTCAGATAGGAAAGTGGGTAAATTAAAGCAATAATAGCACATTTTTGGAAGAGCGCCCCAATTTTTCAAAAAAATTGAGATTTCTACACGGTTGCATTGGTAACTGGCTAGTAAGCTATACCTGAATGGTTAAAGGTGCTTGTTCCGATTTATGTGTATTGTGTTTTCTAGTTGATATGAGAGCCTAGCACTTGCACATGCACCCCATCAAGTACCGTGGGAAACAAACTTGCGGTTTTGACGGTAGACGCAATAATACATGTTGCAAAGCCCTATTCAATACTGTGCTAATATTGGTGGTTAACCACTAAAACGGCGGTTTTTTGTTTATATCTTGGGAATGAAATGGATTTGAGGGCTCAAATTTCAGGACGGCAATGAGAAAAATACGGCCTTTCATCTGATATCAAAATCGATACTACTTCCGGGAAAATCAGGGGGGTCCCAAAGACGATCGGAACACGCACCTTTAAGCTCGAAAATGTCTATGTGTCACAAACGAAGGAATCTTGTAATTATAATAATTATTACCGGAGATCTTCGATAATAATTCAACGGCTGCTGGAAACGGCCTTCCCAATGTGAAATAGCCGGGTAATAGCGCCATGTACGTGTCTACGCTCATCCATTAGTTGTTTGGGTTCAGGCAAGTCAAATTAGAGGTTACTTTCTCAAGGTAGCACTAGTTCATCATGGACGGCCATAAACGTAGCATTTCCAGCTCTGCCGTTAAAGGTCCCAGGAAATGAGATGATAAACCTAGTCCAAATCTTTACGGGGCATTCCATTCCAATAAACAGGGCCACAAAAAAGAATACACTTCCAGTGACATCATTAGTGAAACTATTGATTTTCAGTCAGTGCCATGAATAGATTCCACCAGTCACCTTGAATTTTCTATTACTCTCTGAAAAATCAATAGTCACTAATGATGTCATCACCAACCCAAATATTGAATGCTTTCTCGCCCCTCCTTGTAGACTTGACACAAACCACATCAATTCTATTTGCATTTCCTGGGACCTTTAAGTCCAATCTGGGATACCAATTCTAATGACAAAATCGCTTATTTTATGATAAATACAAATTTTTTAGCATTCTCGTTCGCAGGTATAGTTTCCTAGACAATTACCAACGTAACTGTGCAAAAATATCAAATTTTGAAAATTGGGGGCGCTCTTCAAAAAATGTGCCAATATTTAACCTTTCTGTTGGCTTGTCTTTCTTGAAGTTATACAAGCAATGGTATCTCTTTCGTACCCTAATGAGGCTCTTTGTAGATACACGGCCAATTTCTTCATGGTAGTTAACGCGCAGCTACTACCGAGTAGACATGGATTACCTACCCAGTAGGCGTACACTAGCCGGCCAGGATTCTGTGTATTTTTGCCGCATAGACGTGACGGATAGTGTACACACAGCGGCTGTCTCCCCCGTCGCGAAGTAGCTACGTGGTTACACCGACTTTCAGCGCGCGTACGGTATTTCTCGTTGCCAATTTTGTATTTTAGATATTTTTGGCACATATTTGCATTTTTTATTAAAACGCGTGAATATGGGGGTTTTGATGATGCCCGATTTGAATTTCGTAATGATTTTCCTAAAAAACGATCAAAATGCTCAACAGTCTCTGTTTAGCATATTGATCAAGTGTATAGCGCCCTCATTTCGTCCACTACAAAATGGTGTCCTAGTTACCGCGAGGTATCTATACGTGGTAGCTGCATGTCTACTCCGGTACTGTCTACAACATATCCAACCTCTCTCCACCGAGTGGGCAACTACATGGTAGCCATCGGGTAGGTACTGTAGAGTAGACACACCACTGACCACTGTATACCTAATAACTGTGTACTTTGGAAGCCCTATCTTGCAGCTACTGTAGCGCAACTAGCTCAGTGTGTACTGTGCAGTAGCTGCTGCGGTAGATACGGTATAGCTGCCGTATAGGCTACCACGTGAGTAAGAAAACGGCCGTGTATGCGGTGACTCTAATGCTTCAGACAGTTCAGCATCTAACTCTTTCAAAGCTCTGTTTTTGCCAGCATTTGGTAGGTTTAACCTTGGTTTGTATTCAACCTTGCAAGAGACTTTGCAAGGTGTTTGCCCATCTGCTTAGCACTGTCGTTTTGTACTTTTCCTGTTTCCGATTACCACGTTTTATGGAGTGTATAGGTCCTGGGTTTTGCTTTTTTGGACTCCTGTCCTTTCCTACAATGGACCCGATGTGCTGCCCGATTATTTTCAAAGAGATAACACATTTTGCTGCGAAATCTAGTTAATTGCCACCTTTGCATTTAAATGTATAGCAAGCGCAAGGTAAATGGAAGAGGGCGCGGCGATTATTTTGAATCAACTTTATAAACTCACCTATGCTGACTGACTATGGAAGCTTATGGAGTAGGGCAGGCCAAACCTATTGTGGTTTAGTCCAATGTCGACAAGCTTGGTTTTGAAGTTGTTACTAGAAAGAAATCATAAGACCAATTTCATGCCAAAATAACGAATACCGTTTTTCCTGTTTCTTCTGGTGCACCAAAAAGTATTGTCAAAGAAATCTAGACAAGTTGACATGTAATTGTTAACACTGAATTGAACCATTTCTTGTGGGTCACCGCATTCCCCAAAAGTGTAACCTTGAACAATTTGTCAATGATAATGCAAACTCATCATTTTACAAATTTTAATCTGATTTTAATTGAAGAAATTTTGAAGTTCACAGTTCTTAAAAATTAGTTATAAAGTCTATAAAATATCCCCTTTTGGTGCACCAAAAGCAGAAAAACAAGGATATGAATTATTGCATTGAATTGGTCTATGGTTCATATTACCAAAATACAAGAAAACTAAACTGGTTAACACTGGACAATGCTAAAAACGTCTGACCACGCTTATAATTACAGGGAAAGGATGCAGAACCTCCAATGTACTGTTAGTACTTGCAGTGTCCCTTTTCTTCAGCGAATAGTATACAAGTAATTAATGTTTATGAGTGCAATAGTAAGAATGTTTTCATTGTCCCATTCAAAGCTATTCCACGAGGCGTTAGCCGAGTTGACTATAGTAGATTTCAAATTACGTGAGACTCCATACATAAATCGTTAGGGGTGATGGTTCAATCCCCGGCCATGTGGAGACTAGGCCTTTGTTGCCATCACAAAACATATTGTGTCCATGGTACAAAGTTACTTTACAGAATCGGCCTACTGGAAACTGATGCATTCAGTTCTACAATGATCTGTTAATGATAGGACTTGTCAAATCCGCTTTGTGCTAATCTCTTATACAAGTTTGGCCCACTTTTTATGGCAAAATAAAAACTTAGTTGTGTTATGTGTGCATTGATATAAGAATGCATTATTTCTCCAGTACTGTGATAAAGAATGATATTTTGTAGCGTCAAAGGTAAGTTATGTTCAAATAACAACATTTAATGAAATATTTGCTGGTGTTTTCATCCTGATACTTCAAATGAAACATCCAAGCTATCTTAGATGTGAAACAATGTATTTTATGTCAACATTTATTTACCAGCTACATTACTATACATTGTATGAGTACCATAAACTTTTCTACCTGTGGCCATTAAAATATTTCCTCTTACCTCTCACGGTGAATGGACAAACCTAAAACTTTTAATGAGGTCTCACTTATTTTGAAATCTACTATAGAACATTTCATCTTTCAGTGAATGAAAATATTCTTTCCATTGCACGAATAAAAACATTCATTATTTGTTTTATATAACAACAGATCCTTAATTGTCATTAAGCTCAGGCAATCTCGAGTCTACGCTAAGCGTCTACGCTACGCTAAGCATCTTAGACTAGGCTAGGACGCCAAGTGGCAAGACTTGCTCTAGCTCGGGCTGGGCCCCGGGAGGTCTAAATGTTGACTTACATTTCCCTTCTCCTACAACTAGCTATATTCCCTGCGTTACACTTGGTCCGAAGAAAACTCCATGCTTAGTAGAACCTGCTGAAAACATATTTTTGCCAAAAGAAACAGAAACAAGGTCGTGCCCCATCGTTCGCGTCAGGCAACGTTACGGCAGTTCTTAAACTGTTGATCATAATATTGCATCATAGCCACGGCGAAGTTACATTATGTGCGTGTATTATGTGACCTATGTGACCTGGCAGTTTATGGAACAAAAATGCACGCCGAATGGACCAGAATGCATGGTATGAGACGTAAGCATTCAATATATCATTTATTGAATGATACGTAACCTACAATCCTCCAATCAAATTACAAAGATCTACTTAGGCCTAGATGTTGTATAAAGTTTGTTATGTTGCAATTGTCTTATGGCGACAGAAACATAATATGGTGCACCACAGCACCACTACTTCTGTTTTCATCATATTAGACAAGACGAGATTCTTGAAAAGAAACTTCATGAGGCATTTTTTGTAGAAGCATTTGAAACATTGTTACTAGACTCTTTTTTATACTGATCACGAAAATGCCGGTTGCTTTGCTGTATTTTGAGTGCAAAGGGGGAAAAATTCAAGAAATTCAAAATGGCCGCCAAAATACCACTAAAATTATGCAAAAAGGTGTTATTGCATCAGATGATCAAGAAACCTCTAAGATTCTGAAGGAGAGGTCGAAATTGCCAGAAGAAATTGAGTGAAGGAAAGGCATCAGGATTTGATGCAATCAGTGCAGAGGAAATCAAAGCTGCTGGAAAGACAGGAACTGAAATATTTTCAACCTAGCAACCCAGTTTGGGGAAAGCGAAAGAGAACAATTCCCAGCGGGACGGGGGCGGGAACAGGCTGTCATAACACCAATTTTACAAAAAAAAAAAAGATAAACTGAACCGTGGAAACTATAGGAGAATCAGCTTCTTATCACATGCTGGAAAAAATATGTCAATCATAATACTCAGATCTTACAAAGAAAGAGCAAAGACAATCAAGGGCACAGGCAGGGTACACACCAGGACGAGAAAATGTCGACAAAATAATCGCCGACTATTGCTGAAAAATACTGGAAAAGTGCAAACCTCTATGACTGCTACATTGACTTCAAGGAAGGCATTTTGACTCTGTATGGCAAGATGGACAATGGAGAGCAATGGCTTCCGATGGCTACCCGGCCAAGATCATCAGATTACTCCAGGCCATGATCACCCGACCAACTACAAACACCTGGTGAACAAAGTCCATAAACCCAGCAGCGACTTTGGTCTCCAATTCAACATCCAGAGACAGAGGTACAAGATAATCAGCAGAAAGAAAAGAAACTAATTAGCAGTAAAATAAACCACGATCAGTTGAACCAGGGATGGTTAAACCAAGTGGACAACTTGTGTAACTGGGGGCACCATAGCAGAGAACGGCCCACAAGTGGTTGGACATTAAAACCAGAATACAGGAAGCAGGAGAAGCTTTCAAAGACGGAAAACATTTATCTGGATTTTCAAAGACATCAGCAAAGCAACAAATAAAAATACAACTGTACAGACACTATATGTCAATTCTACTATACGGGGCTCTCTGAAACCTGGACAACCAGAAAGGAAGATGGCAAAACAGATTGATGTTTTGAAATGTTTCATGCCTCCCGCACAATTCAGGAGTGGAAGACAGGACAAGATAGCAACACACACATCAAAAATGTCCTCACATTGCCAGTGCTCAACTGACAGGGTTAAACACCATAAAGAGACTGAAATACTTTGGCCATGTAACAAGAATGGCTCCCCCACCGCTACCCAAAAATAGCCACTGGAAGGACGGCCAAGGCACAGCCCCAGAGGCCGTCCACCAAAGAAATGGATTGTGACTGCGGGCCAAGGACTGCGAGCAACGTCTCATACCACCTGGATACAAGGTAGAAGACTGGCCATGGACAGGAAGACCTGGCAGCAACGAATCATGCAGAAGCCATCACAGGGTGGGCTCAACAGTGGGACGCTTAGGGTCAAGGGGGTCAGGTAGTAAAAAAAATCCAAACGGAAAAATGACACAGCTACATTTCTTTTTTCAGATGCAACTTAAATAATATTACCAAACAGCTACAAACATGACGGTCTGACCTAAAGATGTTTTATTTATAACCAGATAGGCAAAGTTTCATGAAACAAAACCATTTTTGAAGTGCCCCAAAAAGTATTATAATGAGCATATTGCACTTCATGATCGTTGTGGGCAACGCCCAATGGGGCAATCAATTGTGTATTTGGAAAGCCCTTGTGCATATTTATGAGATGCGAGAGTTTTTACGTTCGTTGCATTAAGCGAGTGAAAACAAACAACCGATGCCACATGATGTTAATGACTCAAATATCTCTCTAAGCAAAATTAAGTAATCGGGATACTTTTGTGCATTTTTTATTTGTGCCGTTGTTTGTAGTTCCAACATGATGTGGTTGTTAAAGGCCATTAATTTGATACATGGACTATTTTACGCAGATTTGAAACAAATCCTCAGTTTATTATTATTATTAAAAGGAAATGTCTCGGCGGTGTTTGCCACCAACTACCAAAAAGGTTATAAAGCCTAATTTGTGTAGTTACGACTTACACTCAAAATTGAATTCCTGTTCGACTTTTTCTTAGTCTACTTAAGTGAAAATAAAATATTCAGGTTTGTTTGAAAAATATATATTGGTGAAATAGGTAAGTCCAATGTCTCCATTGTAGAAAATTCACAACGTTCATTTGACTAGTTGACTAATGTCATACACAAGAAAACTATTATTCAAAATTTGTTGAGCCTGCAAAACTTTGTACAAATAACTTCTTTGAGCTCTTAACGTTTAACAAAATTACGTCAGGACAGTAGTATTAGGATGTTTCACCACTAAAGTTGACGTGTGAAGTGTGCTGTCATAAATGACAAGAGATTTGGCCCGCGCAACATGCATGAACGCGGACTCAATATTAAAAAAAATTTTTTATTTTTTTTATTTTTTTTATTCTTTTTATTATATTACTTTTAAGGAAGACTTCATGATTTGAAAAATTGTATGAAGAAAACCCAACAAAAGATTTCTTGGCTGAAATACTGCAAGAATATACAAACTAATATTTCTTAAACCAGTAGCAGAGCTAGTAGCGAAGAGAAAAAAAGTGAAGATAACAGCTATCGAGTTGACGTTTGCGACTTGTAATGGTTTGTGTGAGATAAGGCAAGATAAATTTTGCAATCAAAGGGAAACCTGTAACTCATAGAGTACTTGAATATTGACGTAAATATGTTTCTCTAAACTAAATTGGCGTAGCTTTGTGTTTCCTAGGACTGGATTGGTGAGGAATATTGACTAAGGAAGAAGATTAGTTGTGGTTCTAGTTCTTTACTGCGCTTGTATATATACCCAAACATAAAACGGGAATACACTGGGTCTGCAACGAGGAGAAGGCTTGAAACTTTGCAAACTTGTCATTGATCGGCATGCTGGCATCACTCTAAGGAGTAGCTTGCTAGTAGGCAGTATATAATTAGACTAGAGGAGATTCTTAAAGATGCTTAATAAGGAAGTACAGGCATTTTTAGTAGACAGCGTTTCAAAACTTTCTAGACTGATATTTTGTGATGATTACGAAATGCCGGTTGCTTTGCTGAATTTTGCGTGCAAGGGGTGCAAAATGTAAAAAATTCAAAATTTAATTTTTTAAAACGTTTTGGTTTTGTTTTATTGTTTAAATTAATGAATAAATCTACTTTTAAGAGTTATCCGACGTATTCGTGATACTGTTCCTTGATGAAGCTGAGCAATATTTTCAATAAAACTTACCAGCATAAAGTCTTTCCCCAGAGCCAAAAATTGGAGGAAATTCAAAATGGCCGCCACAAATACGTAATGAAAAATATATACTTCCATAAATGTGATTTTTTTTTTTATTCAAAATTTATTTTAAAAGAAAAGACCAGTTACATGGAGGGGGGAACCGTATCAGTGAAAAGAAGACTACTTGAGGTGATATACATCTAAATACAATGACATTCTTTCTAGGTGTCTTTAGAATAAGAAAGAGGTATAGGTCTATACTTTGTTAAAGGGGCATTTAGTGTGAATCCACAGCCTCGTCCCCCGACTTACCTAAAAAAAGTTGAGATTTTCATATCATCTGAACCGCTGACAATAATAATCCATGTGTGCCAAATCTTAGGTGCAAATTCGGTCATGTCTGTAAGAAATTTGCAATTTTGTATTTTCTGTCCGTAAACTGACAGAATTATAGCACAGTGGCCTATGGGACCGTGGGAAATGAACATTTGCTCATAACACAAAACTGCAGAGTCGGGATCAGCTAAAAAGTTGTGAATAAGCTTTTCTCAAGGATATCTAGTGAACAATGAATAAAACAGAAGGTGCTGGAATCACGAAATGCACCTTTAACTTCTGTGTATAGTCATTTGTAGGCCTAGCTGCAAGTCATGTTTTTATGTATAAAAATATAAATTGTAGACTAGAACGTCTGGACGTTCGAAACGACTGCAAGATAACAGCCCAATAACATTATCTTCCAATATACTCCGTAGGAAGGGAAGGGAAACGTCAGATGATTAAATGTTACAGTTATTCTTTCCCATTATTAATAATTTGTCCCGAACGATTATGTAGTGTTCAGTCGGCTTGTTCTTACAACACACTTTCCAAAAATGAGATTGGCATGCCTCAATTTCAGTAAGACTGTCAGATATATTACCGTCTTACCTTTCTGTTAACCCTTGTCTTACCGGGGAGGGGGAGGTCCCCACCCCCTAGTGAACTTCGCTCCGGTGCGCTAAAATGCCAAAAACTTTCGTAAACAGATTCTAGGTAATCATTCTCTCATTCTTTCCGGTCATTTTAGCGACAAAATGTGAAGGTAGCACCTTCACCGGGGTTAGGGTATGCCGTCAAAGTCGAAGGGTAAGGGGAGGTGGTTGCCACCTAAGGATATTTTATGGTGCATTTTTTAAAATATTATCCACAGTATGGCTCTAAAACTCTATGTTTATGTAAAACTAACCAATTGCCATCATTTAGAGCTGAAAACCGCATGAAAATTTGATATTCCTACGTTTTTTAGCGCAAAATTGGATTTTCGCCTTTTTTCTATGGAAATACCAATTTTGCCGACTCGCGGACTTGATGACGTCATTGTGACACCATACTAGGTATGTTGGTACTTATTTTGGTATCAACGGAAAGAGGAGGACCATAGCTATCCACTGGTATCAAAATCATAAGCATCTGGTGCTTTATAACAAAACTAGTGATAATTAATGTTAGTGGCTCGAAGACGCCGTAGACCTATAAGAATTAAACTCAAATATTAGTGTATCACATACCTGTGCATACAGGTTAAGATGTATGCATTGTGCAAATTTAATACGAATGAATGGCATGGAAAAATATTTCTGTCGTTCAATATAGGCAGCCAAAATATTCAATCAAGTTTAGAAATGTTCCCAAATTATTGGGTTCAATTAATAAAAAAAAAACTTTTAACCTTTAATATGCATGCACATGTACACTTTATGTACCAGGCACATGAACATTTTGGAGGATAATAGTGCCATATGAAACAAATTGTAAAGCAAACGGCCAATTTACAGAAATAAAATGCACGGAAACCCTGTTAAATGTCTGTGAATTAATTTCAGTAAGGAGAAAAAATAGCGAAGGATCTCAATTGGAAACGTAAAAATATCAAATTTGCGCTCTTAATATAAAATGGATATCTGTAATATGCTATCAGAACAATGATGTATTATGGAAAAGAATCGTAGGGCATTGGTTTGATCCCTTGGGAGACCTGTATTTCTTTCTTGAACTAAATTGTAGTACTCTTTCCAGTACTCTTCCACTTCATTATATTTCATGTATACAAAATATTATATATCATATTGCATGTAATATGTTTATACCGATGTATGATTGTGGATAGAAATAAATATGTTATGTTGTAAATCTGAAGATGTGGTAGACATTATCAGTGGTTCAATACTATTTTTTTATAAGTGCCTTTTAAAATCAAGTATGCAAACTAAGTGTAATATTATCTCCAACAATGCTATTTTATAGGGTAATGATAATATAAGACGCAAAAGTAGAGTTCTGTTCGTTAAAATTAATACAAGCTGGAATGATTTACTTGAATGATATTCGCATTGGAAACAGATACCCAATTTAGGCGAATTGGTGCATATATTAAAATGTATGTAGAACGTCTTTAACTTGCATAAGTTGATTAAGTTAAGTCATGCAATTCCAACCCGTTGGAAAGAAAGGATAAGGAATCAAGAACTGAGTTGATTTGAAAAAAAGTAGTAACTCATATTCTCCGTTAAGTTTTGAGAAAGCCGTATATGTTTCTTGGCTCAATTTGAAAGATAATAGATTGCTGAATCCAACAAACGAGAACCTTTCTGCATTAGTTACTGATAGATAAATTTAATATGGAAATAAATTGTGATGACATCTTTATGTTCAACTCCAATTTATTCTTTTATATAATCTCAATACATGTAAGAGTAATCTCTATGAATGAAACTTTCTGGAACAGATAAATGTAACTTTTTAAACTTTGTAAAAATGTACTGAAGATTATGACCATTGTTATATTGTGTTCTAAAATATATTTCGAAATCAGTTTAAGGATTGCATATATTCCTTGATGAACTGATCTTTGGAAGTAAGTTTAGACAAGATGGTTGGCACATCAAAGAAAACGAATACGATTTAATAAACGTTTTAATCGCATCATATTCGTCCATAAATCAAGAACAATATAAAATGAAAGAAATCACTTTTTCCTGTTTTCTACTTGTTTCAATTAGAGATTCAAACTTAGTCCCAACTACAAGAAAAACCAAAGAACAATTACTTAAAAACTGACATTGGAATGGACTCAAAACATACTTGGAATTTGAAGTGATACTTAAATATAATTATATTGTACATTGTCGATATTGTGAAGTGTTAAGGAAATATGATGAACATAATAAATGCAGACGTATCTCTTTGAGTTTTAAAAATAAAAAAAGAGTAGTTTTACAGTGGTGGTATAAGTACTTAGAGGATCTCATATTCATTCCGTTTAGGAGTCAAAAGGTTAGAGCATAATGTTTTGGTAGTTTTATTTACTGAAATTGAGACATGCCGATCTAATTTTTAGAATGTATGTTATAACTCAGCTTTGTTCTCAAAAGTAAATAATAATATAATAATAATAAATAATAATAACCAAGGTTTATTTAATCTCAAATCGTGGCTTGTAGGCCAATTGCTAGAACTTTTACAACTTAATTTCTAGACAGAAACAATGCAAATTGGAGGCAAGCTGCTGAAACAGCGCCATTATTGCAACATTCAAAACACACTATACGAAAACACCACACCGGATGGGAAGTGCAAGCTTTCATGGTTCCTTTGCCCATTTCAAATGAACCATGGAGAGAGTGGTATTCAGGTTTAAATCGAAAGGATGCAAGCATTAATGGCCCCACGTTTCCCTTCACTTCCTATGGAATAACGGGTAATTTGATATATTATAAGGGTATGCTATTGAGCTTTTTTAAATGCATTTATGTCACTTCGAAAGAAAGACAACGTTCACGAGTGGCGATCAAAAAGTAATGCCGCCACAGTCACCAATCTTTATCAATCAAATATCGGTATGAACATCAAATTTACACAGATTATAGCCTGGACCTTCTAAATGGAACTACTGTTCAGGATAGTCAACATGACTTTCGATGCATTTACGCCACCGGTTGAACCCAAGCATCAAATCCAGTTTGGAAATATTCTGGAGCTTAATTTTAGACATTAAACATAACCTTCCGTATTCCATAACTGAACAACTGATTGACTTCAAGATCTTCAAATCTCGAGAAAGTTTATCATAATAAGTTATTTGTATCTATTTTTCATATTGAGTGATTGCTGATTTAACAAGGATCTTAAGCTTACTCAAGAGCATTACATTAATTTCTGACGAAAGAGGGTTGCACACCGATGGAAATTCATGGACGGCTTACAACTGTATGAGAACGCTGTGGTGGACATCAGCAACGTTTGACGTTGGTAAAGAAATTCAAAGAAGGGGAGACTGATATTTCAGACAAACCCAGGTGTGGCCGTCCATCAACCACAGTCACAGATGACAACCTCCCGGACAACCTAAAGCGTGCTGATGAGTTAATCAGAGCAGATAGATGCATCAGTCCATTGCTGATGAATTGGATGTTTCTTATGGGATCAGCACAAACATTAATCTCTGACTTGGAATATTAAAAAGTTTGTGCTAAGTGGGTACCCAAGCAGTTGACAGCGGACAATAAACAGAGGCGGGAAGAGGTGTGCAAAGAGCTCCTGGATACATTTGACGTGAGGGATAAGATTTCTTCCAAAATGTGGTTACTGGAGATTGAGACATGGGCATACCTGTATGACCCAGAGAGTCAGGTTCAATCCAAGCAATGGCGCCAATCCCGCGTCATAGCTTTTCACCACGTCCCCAGGAAATTCAAGCTGCCAGATCGACTCAGAAGGGTATGGTTGCAGTATTTTGGGACACAGAGGGTCCCTTATGAAATGACGCGATATTGTGATCTCGTTGCAAGCTTGTTGGCAAACTTGTTGCAGCACGTAACAATCTTGTTTGCAAGCACTTGCCTAGCTTTTTAATACGACACTTTTACGAGCTAGTACGACCACTTTACGAACTAAAACAGTCACATTGTGAGCTAACACGAGCGCGTATTTGGAACAGAACGAGCACTAAGAGCTCCCAATATAATGTGAGCACGAACGGAGCCTTGTGCCAGCTCGCATACCAATAGAGCTCGTATGTGCTTGCGCGAGCTTAGCTGCATGAATCAAAATCCAGTGACACCTATGAAAAAACATTAAAATGGGGATCTTGGAGTTAAATCTGTCCAATTTTTCCCCAAAATATATGGGTCTTGGGTGAATGTGATAACTTTTCAGAGTAGAAGGGTTTTGTGTTAATTGGTATGCTGCTGAAAATGTGATGCTAACAGCCTATATAAACATGTCACCTCCAAAATTGCCCCTCTACTGTATGCTATACCAGCTAGCTGCTAATGTGACAAAAAATGGAAAATGACAATAATCTTGAAAAGAAAGACATACATGCAATAACCGAGCTGGTGAATAGGAAATGCTCCTTTAATTACCTGTCGATGTTTATCCCATTCACAACAATTTTTGTCAAATTTAATAATCATGTAATGCCCCTTAAAAACCAAATTTAAACAAGTACTAACACTGGGCAGCAAACTCAATTATCCCAAAATCTTTTTTTGTGGGTCGACATGCCCTAAATTACCAGCACATAATTTAAACAAAAATCGTGTAATCCCTTTATCTGCCAATTTTCTCATTGCCATTGTTAATTTTTTACCTTAATTAGCAACTTTTCAAACCTTTTGTATCTTGAGTAAATGGCAATGTATATTTTATGTTTATTTTACAGTTTGTAAATGAACTCATGCTACCAAGTCAATATTGAAAAGTCAGGTAATTCACTTTAAAATGAATTGACAGTTCTGCATCTCCACAGTTAGCCCTTCAAATGCACATCTTGACTGCAATTAAGAAACCTAGCTGGCTGTCCATCACAAGCAGAATAAACATTTATTGAGAGACCTATCTACAAAACATGTCTTTCCAATTCTGAATCCTTAAGTAATGTTTTTCAAAAGTATCCCTGTGAACTGATATCTAGTGTAAATACTCCCCCAAAGAACTTTAAGGTTTCTGCTAATATCTATTTCATTGACATCTGTCTTATTTCAGGCCACGTGTCCTAGATATTATAATTTTTACTGATTCCACCAACATCCCACTTAACATTTTTTGTCTTTCCCTCCACGTCTGATAACTTTGCCTTCCCACAATGCATTTCAGCACTTCCTGGCTTGCGCGCATGCGCGCAAACCTGCAAGCTGAAATTTGTACTGCTCGCAAAACTCTGCGAGCTTGAATTCACACTGCTATACGTGCTTACAGCTGCATGCTTGCACGCGCAATAATAACTTTTAAATTGTGATCGTATGCTCGTGAACGTCTTGTAAATCTCGCGAGCTTGTGCTGTCTCAAAAGTTCACAATGCTTTCGGCGCGCAAATGCATGCCCTTTGCGATCTCGTATCATCTGCAACGATAAATGATTTTGTATTTGTGTGGCCATTTTGTATTTTTTA
>JAMKCH010031266.1:0-17955 GCA_023653785.1 Ophioderma brevispina | reverse complement strand
TATACATGCGATATTTGGTATGTGTTCATTCAGGTGACCACATCATGGTAAGGATATGATTTGAGGTACATACTATGGATACAGGTACAACATTTTATACTCGATATGGTACTACATGTTTACACAGGAGCCTGCTTTAGTAAGGTGACTGTGCATTTGACAGTTAATTCATCCATGATCCTTGTTGGGCCAACTGCCCAAACTAGCATATTCCCCTGTTTTTGTCTAAATCAACAACAAATTCGAAAGCAAATTACACAGTTCAAAGTATACATCAATTCCTCAATCTTGGTACGGAAGGTACATCATCACATCATTGTTATTGCCATCGGTCATCGTATCATGTGTCCTCTTCATCATCAACAATATTAGGAGGCTTGCAATTTTTGCAAAGTACTCATCCTCGTACTCAGTCAAAGTACGCGTAACTCATACTCGTACTCACTCATGCCACAATGTCTCGGACCATACTCCGTACTCAGGCACAAGGTACAACTCGTACTCATACTCGTACGCAGGATTTAAAATTTTGCTGTACTCATACTCGTACTCGTACTCGGACACATACTCATAACTCGTATCATACTCTCAAACTCGGGGTCCAGTACTCTACTCCCATACTCGTACTCAGAAAAGGTACTCAACTACCAGCTGTACATACACAGCTAAAAAACAATCGTATTGCGATCTATAGGTATGCCTATATAAATCAAACTGAATGCAACCAATTTTGCAAATCAATAATGGAGTGTGATAACTTTTTGGATCATGCTCGCGATAAATTAAATAATTGTTATGTCCTTAAGTATATTTCCTGGTTATGCAGATTAAAACATTAATTCTGGGGCAATTTCTTTTAGTAATACTTGATAATTGGGTTTACTTTACTATAAAAAACTGTAATTGATATCAAAACCATGTTTTTTACAATGTTTAATGTTGTATGAAACTACATTGGACCTAAGCAAGTAAAACCCTCTGTTTTCTCTGTGACTTTGCGCGTTATTGGTTTGCGTAATTTCCTCTTTTAATGAAGGCATAATAGTTTAGTAAATAAATTGCATTGGAACTTATATATCTTAAATTATGAACAAAAAGCAGGTGGTCCAGATCTATTCAGACGAATTAACAAATGTGCTTTTTCCAAAGCAAATTGTTTATTTTTTTGTCAAGATTTAAGAGACATTGATTCCATAAACGGATTATTCATTAATCGAGTTAGATCTCTTACCTGTAATTAGAAGAAAATAATTACAATTCACGCAAATCATTTGATACCTTTGAATATTAATAAAAAGCAACTTGGTATTAGTGTGGCGGTTTGAAAATTTACCTTCTGGAAAAAATTGGGGGGGTACAAAAAATGCGACAGACCGACTTGACACCTTGTTCTTATCTTCCTCATTTAAGAAGCACACTTTTAGAATTTTTGTTCATGGATATTTACTAATTAAACTAATAACAAACAAAAGTCATAATGGAAGTCAAATTCGCAGTGCGTAATTGTAGCTATATTGTCGCAAATTCCATCCGTCGGGGGGGGGGGGGGGGGGGGCTCCAGAAGAGCGATTTCAGTTTTTTACCACCACCGTGGAATTGTATTTCTGTCCAATTTTCAAGCCGCTTTGTCCAGCCTCACACTGGTGCTTTTTTCGTAGCTACCGTCACGAACGCATCTTCAACGGTGATAAGAATTGGTAAAGGTTCAAAGTGAATTTAATTTTCAACAATGTCAAGTTTCCTATTCCTTTCCTTTCCTTCCTCCGTCCCCCTCCCCCCGAAAAAGAAGTCTTGGCGCCGCCACTCTGATTCTTCTAAAAAAAATTATGGAGTTGCGTTTCTTATATATAAAAAATACTTTGAAGATTCTTTGCGGATACCCCCCCCCCCCCCCCCCCGCGCGAAAATAACCCAATGTACAGTGTATTCCCTTAAACTTGAGTGGAAACTCACTGGTAACCATTGTCCGGAAACTTGGCTCCGTATTCCTACATAGGGACGAACAGATTATCCCTCAATTGGACCATTAAAGATGGCTTGACCTTACAAGGGTCCGATATGTTCAATCAGTATTGTTTTAATGGGGAACATGTTTTGGGTAAGCTTTCAATCAATAATTTGATCTAGTGGGTCTGAGCTCCTCGCCTCGCACCTGCACTTCCCCATCAATATACAACAGTGGGAGTTTCAAGTTTCCAAAAACATGGGTCGTTTTCATTTTTATAAAGTTGTTGGAACACGACAATTTTTAGGACCTATCAGTACTGCTTCCCAAAAGAATTACTTCCAAAAGATTTAAAATATGGTTTCCCGGGACGATTTAAAATAAAGATTTGGTCTACTGAACAGCACGTATGGGGGCTATGGGGTACGTGTTCATGTAGGCTATAAGGCCTATATGCGTGTGTTTGTTTGTATTAGTGGGCCTAACCTAATGTATAGGGAATTCCCTATTTTTTTTGCATTTATTTTATTAAACATTTTTTTCACATATATCATCAACCAAAAATCATTTCTCTTTTTGGAAAGTGGAGTCCTGAAAAGCCTGGTGGAATTGTTCTTGGATTGACATCGATCATCGATTTGAGGGCGTTTGTCGTTCAAAGATAATAGTTTAATTGGTTTCGTCCCACCACCGTTTTAGCAGGGGGACTGTAGTGTAAGAGGGTGCGCTTCGATAAATTGTGAATTTTTTTGCACCAGTACTTTAGGCATTGATATCCATAAAATAGATGGTACCCCTTGCCAACCCCCCTTAACGGCCCCACAGCTTGGGTTTCAATGTTCAGGGGTAAAAAATTTAAATGTTTCTGAATGTTCTAAAAAGCACACCATGGTGTTTGTCTGAGGTCACAAGGATTCCAAAAAGGTATAGTTTTACACTACTAGGCTTATTTTCCGGGTATGAGTTAAAAACTGTAAAAATGGTGAAAAAGTTAATTTTTTATGTGTACATGGGTCAAAAGCTAAATGTTCTTTGATTCAGCTAATATGTGGTGTCCAATTGTTTTCCCTAGCTTAAAGATTGAAATAAGGAATGGTTTACCTTTCGTTATGCTTTATTTTTCACGGTATCCAACAAAATAGGTTCACAGGTCAATTAGAATCCAATAGCTGCCATAGCGTTGATAGCTGTTGACTCTTTATTCGCCATTTGGTAATAACCAGACAACTAAATAGTCAAATATTCCTATAATTCTTCTATGGAGTAAACCACATTGAACCACATTTTACAAAAATTGGAGCAACTTTTAATTTTGACCCCTGGTACAAACCAAAATCGAACTTTTTCATTTGCACACCGTTTTTACCACCCAACCCCATAATTCCTAAACTATCAGTCACAGGTAGTATAACTATACCTTTATGATCCTTGTAACCAACAGACTCATGGTGTGCTTTTCAACACAATCGGAACATTTTAAAAATTTTTACCCCTGTGTAACCTTGAAATCCAAGCTGTGGGCCATGAAAGGGTGTGGCAAGTGCTTCCATCAATTTTTTTGATTCTCAATGTCTAAATTCCGGTTGTGTACCAAAATTCACAATTTTATCCGGATTTTGCACACTCACAGAAATCTGTTCACTACAGTCCCCCACTAGTTCCCGCCGAAGGAAAGTGGATTCGATCGATCGGTCCTGACCGTGGTGCTGACTCAGACCCCGTACACACAAGTAATTACATTTTGATAGTAAATAAAGAGCTGAACATACGGAAAATAACTGAAAAAGGATCGGATCACAGCACAGCACGTCCCGAGCAACGCAGGAAACGCAGAACAGCTCAGGCGTCCATATCATCCCGCTAAACGTCACGATTGCGTTATAGTCAGTACGGTCATTTCGGCCTTAGGCCGAGTAATTTACTGTTCCTAAACGGTACACTATTGCATTATATTCATTACATTCATCCAGCCTCTAAATCCCGGTAATTCACTATTTTCTCTAAGAACCACAAGCAGATTATCTTAAACGCTTTCTTTTCAGAGCCACCCAATAAAGAGATATCTACAGTATACTAAAATTGCTATATTTTAGTAAGTACAATAGTCCACACGAAGTTTGTAGTACTGGCCTTACCGGTTTACAGACTGAGGAAGACAACTCCTAATACTCCAACGAAGTTTGTTGTACTGGCCTGACCAGTTAACACCCTTTAGGAAGACAATTACTAACTCTCCAGCGAAGTTTGTAGTACGGGCCTGACGTGTTTTACAAGACTTGTGATTACACTTATTAATACTCCAACGACGATTGTTGTACTGGCCTGACCGGTTAACATTCTTTAGGAGACAACCCGCAACACTCCAGCGAAGTTTTGTAGTACTGGTCCTTACCGTTTTACAGACTTTGGTTAGACAACTATTAACTCTCAGGAAGCTTGTTGTACTGGCCTGACCGGTTAACATTCTTTGGGAGACAGCGCACTAACACTCCAGCGAAGTTTGTAGTTCTGGCCTGACCGTTTACATTCTGGGGTAGACCTTGGTAAAATACCTCTACTCCTCCACTAATTACAATCTACTACAAACTCGGCTCCCCATAAGTGGCCGAGTAAGTTCCTGGTAAGCCATATATATTGTAAACTAGAAACCGCCGTACATCCACCTGTATAGGTGAGGGTAATAATGCAAAGCAATACAATACATCACATTACGAATGGCAGACAGTAACAATACCAGAATAAGATCATCGAGCACGTTAGAGAAGATCTCACCCTCAGCAACACCACAAGCAACACTCATTCACATCAACCTGACCATCCATCACATCACGACCACAAAGGCACAAACACACCACACATACAACACCCAGGAAAAATGGAACACATACAAGATCATACTAAACGAACAGATACCGCAGAGACACTAGCACTTGTTGATTTTCGAGAAGTCCGCACCTAATCTCAATGTGAAAGTTATCAGGCACACACCGGGCCCAGCGCCTCATCGCTCCAAAGACACATCACACAATAACACTTCAACACTCAAACATGAACGCACCATTTACGAGAACCATTCCAGCTACAACAGCGTCTGCAAGACTCCTCGTCAAAGCAGTCCCCTTACAGGTGCCAACAACATCACAGAACAAACAAATAGACATCATTCCAGAGGTCACGAAAGGGAGCGTCTCACACAAAGTACTACCCATAACCCGCACAACATACAGCACAACATCCATGCGCATCACATGGGCAAACCGGACAATACCAAAACAAGTCAAACAACGTTTTTGGGAACACTCTCGGATCCAGCCTGGATTCCCAGCGCCTACCAGGTGTTACCGGTGTCAGCGGTATGGCCACTTTGCCAGGGATTGCCAAGCCAGATTTCATAAATGCGGAATCTAGCGCATCCAACCACGAACAAAGGTCTGTCTCCAGAAACGGCAACGGATAAAGAAACCAGTCCAGCCAAAATGTGCAAACTGCCAAGAAAGCACGTTTCAGCTTCAGGCCACATGTCCATTAAACGTCTGCAAACGAGTAGAACAATGAAGCCAAAGCCTATCTCGCAGCGTCCCCAAAACCACACACACATACCATCCAACAAACAAACCACCATCCAACAATCCATCAACAAAAACACGACCAAGCAAACCAACAACAAAGACACCCACGTAAACAACAACCGTCATCACGACCCTCGTGGTTAAGAACGTCCGAACACCGAAACAAACACACACCAACAGCAACACAACAACCAACCAACAACAACACAACACCAACATCACACAAAACAAACACAACAACAAACCTAACCCTCAAACCAACACCACCAAACAACACCACAACAACACACAACCAACAGCATACAACAACACCAACAACAAACACACACAACCGGGGGGGGGGGACATCACACAACAAACACTCATCAACAAACTAACAGGACGACAACGAAGATATTCAACACAAATTCTACCACATTCAGTCACTATTACAAATCTTCAACAACAGACAAATCAGCACCAAAACAAGACACTCATAACGTCTCACATCACCATCCCACTCCCTGGAAGAGGAAGTCCCAATACGAACCTCATCGTACAGTACAACCCAAATCATCCAATCCCAGTTATTCACAACCATCTACTCCCTTAGAACGAAAACCCGACTAACCAAGCCTTCGCACAGTCGGAACCGCATCCTCTACTGTGATTTCAACGCTCATCATCTCATCTGGGGGCCCCACACAAATCGTTTAGGTGAATCTCTTCGTGACCAATGCAGCCTCCACTCGACAACATACTCACACAGGTGAACCAACACACATTAGCGGTACAGGAATTGGACATCACAATGCATCAAATATCTCATCAAAAGCTGATGGTCGATACACCCACATTTAGTTAGTGATCATTACGCAATACAAACATCATCCGCAACACTCCAACTTCCCCACCACCAGAATCTCACCGTGCAAAGCACGATGGCGACTCGACAAAAGCTTACTGTTCTAACCTCAAGCAACAATCAAAGAACCATGCCAAAACCACCCACCACAAACACCAAACACTTCAAGAAAAGACTGACTACATAACCAATACCACTCACAAACGCAGCAACTAAATCAATACCACCCCGAGCACACCTGTCCGAGACGTCGAAATGCGTGGTACTACACTGATGCAATAAAAATAACAAAGAACGGGTAAATTATCGACTCAACACCACAGACAATCACCAACAAAAACCACTAAAGCATACTTTCATAAGCCATTGAGCAATCATCGCAAAACATGTCCAAGAACAAAAACACAATCTTGGCTACAAGTGGACAGAAACACTCAACAACAACAAACAGCAAAGGGTCCTGTGCAACGTGTTAAATGATCGGGCGGCTGCAGGACTTCTACACTCGACAACCAGACCCAACAAATAAAGCAGATGAAGTTATTAAAACGTTCGCCGCCCGCTCATCTCACACAACCTCTCACCACCATCCGCCCAAAACTTCAAACCTAGCAAGACACTCGACACAACGCACAGACCCATAAATCTAGGCACCGGAGTTTTGCGCGTTTTAAAACGCAAAATGCCCGGCCCGTATTTTGAAATTCGGCGAAAATTCGCGATTTTAAAGTCCAAAATCGCGAAAATGCGCTTCTTATGTTTGCCCTGCTGGTCAACCAGGAACACGAAAAGTCTTGCAAAACAATGCTCACACTTCCAAAGTGACATCCTATTTCTTAACTTTTCTCTCTGCTGAAAAATTACAGAAGCACATCATTATCACTTTATTTTTCCTTATTCTTCCGAATAAAATATTTGAATCAGTGTAGGAACGGGCGCTGCCGCGGGCTGAGGCCTTTTGCTACATCACGGAGAATATTTACTTTCGCACGTGGGTTTGGGGAATCCCCGGCCCCGGTTGACGTGATCGCGTGACGGGTTTTTTCCACTCTTGCCCCTGAATGAATGTCACATGTGGGAAGGTGTTTGTGTTCTCTCTTCCGCATCACTAACCGATTCCCCGTCGGGAAAATACCTGCCTACCTCGGCTAAGTGCGAATTTGTTTAATTCCGAAAAAAATTATCCCAAGGCTAAACTAAGTTGATGAACAAGACCCGATACCGCGAGTTGAAGCTTTTGATAGCATTCATCAATATTATTGTTTAATGCACCGAAGCGCAACCATTATCATCAAGACACTTCCACAAGGGAAAATGGTCGGGGGGTGCATCCGGTCAAACTTCAAAGTTTAGAGGTAGGTTCTACGCTAGGATTTAAATCTTAATACATTTGGACTATATTTTGCACTATTGGAAGCTTTATGAGTCATCAATTTTGCCGACGTTTGCATAATAATGATTTAAATGATCAGTTTTGTGTTTGTTTATTGGCAACTGGAACATTTAAAAAGTGGTGTTTTTTTTAACAAAATCGTGAAATTCTTGATGACCAACAAAATCGTGATAGACCCCAAAATTCGTTCGCTCCGCGATTTTTTTTCGCGTTTTGCCGCATCCGCGCAAACTTCCGTCCTACCTAAACCAAGACACCCCACAGACAAGCCTTCACTCATAACATGAACTCAACACACAGCAACTGAACATAGACACGACAAACCACTCCCGGCGATGATCAAATTTCGTTTCAATGGTTCGTGAACGCCCAGATTTTCCAAAAACACTTCATTCTCGTGTCAATCAATCAGTCATTGGACGACATGAAACTTCCGGAAACGTGGAAAAAAGCCAAGCTCGCAGCAATCCCAAAACCAGCTAAAGACGCGTTTCAGACCGATTCGCTTCTTTCATGCATCAGCCAAAATTATGGAGTCTATGGTTCTTCGGCTGAATCAATATACAGCCAAGCCATTTCACCCCAACATCCTTGGGTTCGAAAGGCGTTGGCAACGGAGTATAGTTTTCTCAACGTGTGTAGAGCCCAGAACAGAAATAATGAATAGGCCTACTGTGCCAGAATTTGTGAAGTGTTCAGGATTAAAATGTCATTGTCTGTATTTTATGAAATTGTTTTTGCTTTCAAGGCATTCCTGTAGTCTAAATAAGAAGTAAGATTTATATTGAGGGTCTAATCTATAAGAAATTAACTACAAAGACACAATATGGACGACTCAAAATCATCGTTGCACCTTTAAAGTTTCTAATGGAATTGGCACAAATTCCTTCTTCCATCTGAGCATTCGAACCTTATTAGAATATTAAGTTGACTCGATCTTAGAATACAAGAAACCTTTTGGTGCTGGGCACCAAAGGTATGCCCCGCCGCAATGGCCCCAGAATTATTAAAACTCCAAAAATAGCCAAGAATTGAGAGATAAATAACATTTTAAGCAAAATTGCTTGCGTAGGTGAATTGACTGAAAACTGATTAGTATAAATAGTGGTATAGTAATGTTGATTCAAGCTGCACTTATTCTTGTTAATGATCACTGTAGTACCTCAATAATCGACCCTCATAACTGATTGTCAGTTGCCAAGAATTGTCAATTTTTCTGAATATGCAATGGTAGGCCTATCTGTTGGCAGTTCGCCCACCTGGCTTAGCTGATATTGACCCCACTTATTAAAAACATGGGAAAAGAACCTTGTACAGATCCCTATAAAATTTGTATAAAAAAACACTGAAAATACAATCACTCACACTGTATCATCATTTTACTTTCACAAAAATATCTTGTGGTTGCATAAATATTTATGTCATGTTAACACAAGCCACATTAAGTAATTTTAGGCACTGTTCATCTTTGCAATTGTCATGAAAAGTTGTTTATATGACCAAGGCTCTGCATGCTTCAATACAGCAAAAACCCATGTCTGTCAAAAGTTATTCAACATCTATAGCCCCGCGCTCCCGCGCGTGGCAATAACTAGTCTTAAAAGAGAATCGGTCTTTTCAACAAGTCTTAAATTCAGCATGATGCCTGCCTTGTACTACAAGCTTTGTCTGCACATGTTGCAAATGGCGCTGGGTATGTAGACTGGATCGCACGTCGCTTGGTCCCCAAACCCAATCGCAGGGGTCAGCCCAACGGAAAGGCCGCGCCCTGGGGGAGCTGCCTTCTTGATCACAGCTACCCACTGCGCCAGGTAAGTATGCTCGTTAAGCTTTCGTCTCCCAGGCCCTACTGCCCGTTGAAATATAGAAACTGTGGTGTTAACTTACGTACTCATTATAGCAAAAGCCATTCTTTGTTGCAGCTGCATGAGTTAAGGACTTAGTAAGAGGGCTGGTCTTAGCAAATAATAAGTACTCCTTGTAGGTCTACTCACTGCAATCCAGCTGACATTTCCTACCAACATACATGTACACGGGCTTTCCTTCAGCACAGCTCTTGGTTTGCGTAGTCGCGCTAGTCGCAATTAAAATAAGTCAAAGAGGGGGGGGGGGGCGCTTCTATGCTGTGCGTGCATGTGTGGAATCAGCGAGTGCAGGATTCCGTTAAATTTATAGCAAATCTGATGACTTGCAAGCTCCTTTTCACCCGAGTGTCCTGGGTCGGGACATCTCGCGCGCGCGCATGTGTGTTGTGTGTGCGTGCGTGCATTACAAGAGTTATATAGGCTAAAACTTTACCATTCACTTCTCTCGTTTTCGTTGGTTTTGTTGTTTGGGTTTTTTGGATTGGATGTAGTTATTATCATTCTTTGCGTTTATGTTTGCTTTTAGGACAGGGCCTCCTGAGACTCGTTTAGGCACATGTTGATGTCAAAATCGAAAAATTAATTGCAACATTGACCCCAATTTTCACATACTGCCGAGTCTGTCATTCAGCTTTGGGTTTGAGAAGTACCATCAATTATCGGCACTGAGCGGAAATAATGTTGCATACACTTGTTATGCAGTCACTGTAAAACATTTAGTCAGTAATCTAACACAGAAGTGGTGTTGAGTCCACGATTTTGACACTAACATAATTTTGCTGCGACTGTGGTGATTTCACCGACGTCCGCAATAAACATATAAGCAATGCGTGAAGCAGAAAGGCAGTTCGGACACACAATACTCAACACAGGTGAACCAACACACATTAGCGGTACAGGCATTGAGCCATCACAATAGCATCAACACAATATCGACAGCAAAAGCTGAAGGTCGATACACCCACATTTAGTTAGTGGCATTCGCAATACAAAACACATGCATCCGCAACACTCACTTCCACCACCGAAGCTCAACAGGCACGTGGCGACTCGACAAAGCTGAATGGTCTACCTTCAAAAGCAACAATCAAAGAACACATGGACAAACAAACCACACAAGGGGACAACCAACCAACTTGCAGAAATGACTGACTACATCACATACCATTCACAACGCAGCAACTAAAGCATTACCCAGAAGCACACCTGGTCCGGCAGTCGAAATGCGTGGTATAACACTGATGCAATTAAAATAACAAAGAACAAGGTAAATTATCGACTCAAACACCACAGACAATCACCAACAGAAACCACTAAGCAAAACTTTCAGAAGCCATTAGCATACATCGCAAAACGTCAAGAAGCAGAAACACATCTTGGGTCAAGGGACAGAAACATCAACGGAACAAACAACAGCAAAGTCTTGTGGCAACGTGTTAAAATGATCGGCGGCTGCAGGACTTCTACCACTCGAACACCAGACCCAACAAATAATAAGGCTGAAGAATTATGTAAACGTTCGCCGACCGCTCCAGCTCCCACAATCTCTCACCAACATCCGCCAAAAAATTCAAACCTAGCAGACACTCTGACACCCCCCCCCACAGGACTATGGCAACAGAAGCCACCCCATAAACCAAGAACACACCCCAAAGACAATTAACTTTACCATAACTTCCATTGCATAAAATTACATACCCAGTACTCCGGTTTAAAAATTTAATTAATACTATCATTTTTAAATCGGTACACTGTAGCTGTCGCCAACATCTTGGCCTATTACCATTTATTAGGCCCCAGTTCGTGGTGCTTCTTCTGTGCACTCTTCCCGATATAGGATATAGCACTCATTTAATTCGCCATCTCAAAGTTATGTTTTATACCCCGATATACACATTATTGACAACCACGTCCTGTAACCACCGTGTCATGTTCCTGTTGTTTTGTCCTGTCTTGTTTTGTTTTTTTGTCCCGCCTTGATGGCCCACAATGTTCCCACTTTCTATGGGTGGGGGTCAATCTTAAAGTTTTTGATCTTAATGACCTCTCCCACCCACATCTTCCCCATACTCATTCTTATATTTCACATTTATTATATCTTTGTATAATCGTTTGTATTAAATTACCAATATCTTAACGTATTACAACTCACGTAATAATGATATATAATTATTATAGATTTAAATTTGGATGCTTATTGTATTCATATGTAACGGCATATACACTGTATAAGTCTCCCATTGTTTAAACACTTATAATTCGATCACGTTATTGTCTTTGTAATTAATGTTATAATCATGGAAGATGAGGTGTGAATCAAAATATGTTAACTGTCTAACCTGTTTAACTGTCTAACACCCATTCACTATTACATGAACTCAACAACAGCAACTGAACATAGACCACACACCACTCCCGGGATGATCAAATTTCGTTTTCAATGGTTTCGAACGCCCGATGTCCTAAAAACTTTCATTCTCGATGTATCAATCGTCATGGGACGACATGAAACTCCGGAAACGTGGAAAACAGCCAACCTCGCAGCAATCCCAAAACCAGCTCAAGACGATTTAGACCGATTCGCTTCTTTCATGCATCAGCAAAATTATGGAGTCTATGGTTCTTCGGAGATCACTAAAGTACAGCCAGGACCGTGTCACCCCAACCTCCTTGGGTTTCGGAAAGGCGTAGGAACGGAGGCCGAGCCCAATCGCGACTCTAATCAACGAAATTTCCCAGCGACAAAACATCAAAAATCAAGGCGCAAAGAATCACAGCGGTTTTCTTGACTAGAAAGCATTCGCAACTCGCAAACAAAGATTGCCATCATACAAGCCATGATCAAAGCTGGCCTCGGCGGCAAGATAATTGGATGGTTGACAAGGGACTTCCTGAACAACAGACAAGGTAGAGTCCAGTTCCAAGGCGCTCACTCTAATTTTCACAGTTTTGAAAAAGGCAAATCCACAAGGCAGCCATTTAGTCCAACAATGTTCAATTTTTAAATCGATGAAATTATTACGCGTCAAACAAGATCGCACACCTATGACCCGCATGTTTGCTTACGCTGATGATTTAGTCGTTGTCTCCACCAAGGATTCCGAGCGCAGCTGCCAGAAAGCCCCGACTAACTCAGTCATACACGGATGGCTAGGTCGTAAAATTTCTGTAACCAAAAACAAAGCTATGAGCTTCCAAATAGGTACCCCAAAATTCCAACTTCACTGTGCGATCATGCCATTGAATGGGTCTCCAAATATAAGTATCTTGGTGTCATCAGGATCAACATGTCACCTTTCCAACACACAGATCATACTGTTCAAAAGGCGTCCAAAAGTCGTCTAAACGCAATGAGGGAATAGCGGTTTCCGGGAGGAGCCAACTCTCAAGTACTCAGCCAAAAATTATCAAGCCACCGTTCGTCCGATTTTAGACTATGGCTGTGTGTCGTCGCCTTCGCAACAACAACGGCCCAAAAACAGCTCGAAACCACTTCAGAACCAAGCTATTCGCACAATTCTAGGCGCTCCTCGCTGGGCCAACGTCCAAACCTGTCAGCCCGAAGCAGACGTATGCCACTCCAGTTCTGACATCGAGGCCGACGACTATCTATCTTGCCGACAAGTCTCCGCACACTGAACACGCCTCTACACGAACAATCTCACAAAGCCTAACAAATCAAGGAAGTCTTTACGCAAAACATGCTCTCCAACGCAGATGCTGAACTTTCACAAGCCAGACGTGCAACCTCCAGTCCCAGAAGCTATGCGCACTCTGATCCATGGTCCAAACCTGGTCGCGGGACCACTCGCATTCATCGTCCTTATGATAAAAACATCAGCTACACCCACAATAGTAGAAGAATCGGCCTACAAAAGCATCGCAGATGCAGAGTCAACAAACTCTGACCCACGGTTTACTACACTGATGGCTCGGTCAACGAAGACGGCACTTGTGGATTTGCCTTTGTAGCCACCCAACATACAACAAAAAATCATTAAGAACATTGAGAGCTGCTCCCCGGTAAAAAACAGAATTGGCAGCCATTCGCGAGGCAATCCGCGACGCAAAAACAACAGCCGGCTACTAGAACAATCGTATCCAAAAAGACAGCCAAGGTGCAATCGAAAAACATCCGCAACCCACATCGGGACAACATAGAATTGAATAAAGCCATTTCAAAAACAACATAAAAGACAGCACCAAAAATTTCATCATAATGGATTCCCCAGTCACATCGGCATACCGGGCAACGAAGAAGCGGACGTCGCAGCCAAAGACGGGCACTACGAAACCAGAACCTGACATAATCATACCACACAGTCGGGCGCCAACCAAGAACACTTTCCAACAACAGCACATCACAGATGGCAAGATCAAAATCAATCCCTAAACAGCAAATCAGTACTTTTGCGAGACGTTTCCTCACAAAACACACTGCAAAGCAACCAACGCACTCAATAAATTAACAAGACGAACTCAAATCATAATCAAAGAATGAGAATGCAAGCTAAAACTGCCAGACGAATCATCGATCACTATATACATGCGCTACTGCGATCAAGATGAGCAATGTCAACATGTTCACGATCTCACTGACTGCCCAAGAACAACACACTTCGCAACAACTACTTCAACATCTAAAACAGAACACCGTGTAAGCAACAAACACAATAGCGATCAAATCCTCAAAACCCAAACACTACGCCAATACCAAGAACTCCAACATACAAAATATACAAACCACAACACTAAATAAACAAAAATTCAAGTGTAAAACCAGTAACCTTGTCAGTAGCCTTTAAAATCCAGGGGTCAGCAATAGTTTGCAATGACCCGGCTCAAATGGAGCAAACATGAAACTAACTGAAGGCAGTTCATTATTATCAACATCTGGTATCGTACGTGCTTCTACTCGAGCTTATACTTTGTTATTATCTCGCTCACTCTCAATCGTCATCATGGCCGAATCTAAGAAGAAAGCGCACCAACTATCCTCCCTGTATTGACATGATTGTGGCTGCCGTCAGTATCTGAAGGACACGAAAAGGTTCTTCTGTTCAGTCCATCAAGAAGTACATAGAAATGAAATACAAAGTAGACATGGAAAAGCTCGCACCGCACATCAAGAAAGCCTTTACCTCAGGCGTAGCCAATGGTAGGCTAGTGCAAAACAAAGGCAAGGCGCGTCTGGTTCATTAAACCAATGCCTGCAGCCGACGACGGACAAGGCCAAAGAAAAATGAAAGGAGGCAGCCAAGAAGACGCACAGAAAGAAAGGGAAGGCTGCCAAGATAAAGCACAGAGGAGAAAGCAGCTGCCAAGAAAAAAGTGACAGAAAGAGAAAGTAGCTGCTAAGAAAAAGTCCACAACGAAGTCAGCGAAGAAGGAGGACAGAAGAAGAAGACTACCAAAAAGAGCGACAAAAACCAAAAGAAGACCACGAAGAAGAAAACGCACAAAAAGCCAAGCCAGCGGTGAGTCTCGAACTCTCCCTTCCTCACAAAAAGGAAGGTCTTAAGAAGACAAAGGCGACAAAGTAAAAACCCGGTCGGCACAGTCAAACGGCTCTTTTAAGCGCACCATATCTTCAAAAAGAGATATATGCCTGATCACAATACCCCCGAAAAGTTAAGACAGCCAAAATTGAAACTAAACCCCAAAATAATAATGGAGTAAAATTCGAATTAAAAAATCATGCACGATCAAAAAAAAAAGCAACATTTAAAAAAAAATTACATAGCAAATGCTATGTTTCTGCACAACACTATCGTTACACGCTGTGCGTTTTGTGGCTGCCTGGTTACATCGTATACGCTTCAGGTAAATGTTCTTCTAGACACGTAAATGTTGTTTGTATGATAACTTAAAAATTAATTGAGTGCGGATATCACGCATAGAAAAGGGGCAAAGAAGGAGATATTTTCGAAGGTCAATTTCACTACTTTTAATAGAGGGCAGTCATGGAGAATTCTCAGAGCAAAACACAATATAAAGGTGTTATATAAGAGGAATGTTTCAAGATTTGAAGTCTATCTGTAAGGACCCGGTCTTTTCAGTGGTGAGCGCCATAGATCCGCTTCACTTCAACATCACTGCCATCTTCAATTGAAAATGCCCGTCTCTCGTGTCTAAATTATCCTCATTCTGGTAGCGCACACACGTGGTAACTTACACAAAACCAGCGGAATATCAAGATAGTAAACTTTTAAAAGACAGGAATTCAGATTGAAAACAAGGGGACATTAATTGGAATGAAACCGTCTATGTATGTAACAACTAGAACCACAGTTCAGAGTGGAAAAATTCTGTCTTTTTCGTTTAGATTATCAGGGGATAGCGCGTACGCAGTCCCCACTACCATAAAGTTTGGGGGAATAGCAGGGGTCAGCCCACCGAGTGACAATGGAAAGGCCCGCCCTGGGGAGCTGCCTCTTGATCACAGCTACCACTGCGCCAGGTAAGTATGCTCGGTACGCGTTCGTCTCCAAGGCACTACTGCAGTTGAAATATTAGAAACTGTGGTGTTAACTTACGTATCCATAGAGCAAGGCATTCTTTGTGCAGCTGCATGCTGTTAGGAAGTAGCAGAGGGTGGTTTAGCAGAATAAGTACTCCTTGAGGTCTTAATCCACTGCAATCCAGCTGAATTTCCTACCACATACATGTACCACTGGCTTATCTAGCACAGCTCTATGAGCGGACACCGATAGCTCAATCAGGTAGCGCTCGACTCCAGGGTTATGCTCATCCATGCGTATAGGGTGGTTCGAGCCCTGTGAGATTGAGCTATCTTGTATTTCCCCGGACAAGAAAATTAACCGCTTGGTTGTCTCGATTACACAATGCGATATTTGGGGAGCCGGTCCCGGCTGCGATGGTTATCTCGAGTGTTGCTGCTAAGGGGAAGCGCTGATCCCGATCTTGCTGCAGCCCTTGAAATGATGCTAAAGGTTTATGGTATGTTGGGCCACAGTGATCAGCGACCATTTGTGAACGCGCTTAGAGGCCAATAGCATAAGGCGTAATAAATTCTGCTATTATTATATTTTATTGCGTACGTTGCAGTTCAATAAAGTCAAAAGGGGGCGCTCTTATGCTGGTGATGTGTGGAAATCAGTCGGTGCAGGATTCCGTAAATTTATAGCTAAATTGATGGACTTGCCAATCTCCGTTCACCCCGAGTTCCTTGGGTCGGGACATCTCGCGCGCGCATGTTGTGTGTGTGCGGAGTGCCTACAAGAGAGATATGCTTAAACTTACCATTCACTTCTCTCGTTTCGTGTGTTTTGGGTTTGGGTTTTTTTGGATTTGATTTTAGTTATTATCATTTTTTGGTGTATGGTTTGCTTTGAGGACAGGCCTCCTGAGAATCGTTTAGGCAAGTTGATGTCAAAATCGAAAATTAATTGCAACATTTACCCAATTTCTCACAGACTTGCCGAGTAGTCAATTCAACGATTGGGTTTGGAGAAGTACCATAAATATCGGCCACTTCGAACGGAAAAAATAAGGTGCATTACACTGTTTGAAGTCACGGTTAAAAACACAATTTATCAGTAATTAGCACAGAAGTGGCTTGAGTCACGATTTTGACTAACATAATTTTGCTGCGACTGTGGTGATTTCACAGACGTCCGCAATAAACCTATAAGCAAATGCGTGACGCAGAAAGGCAGTTCGATATTAGGGACACACACACACGGTTTATGCATTGAGGGTATGGGAGAATGAGGAGCGCGTGACAGCGTGACGATTCCGTGAGTGTCAGACCGAAAGGGAGCAGAAAGAGGGCCCACTGCCAATCGGGGTCTAACCTGTCCGACGCCGAGTTTTCCCCATATATCTAATGCATAGCACAACGAAAAATATGATGGGCGGTGGCGCGCGTATGGCAGCAGCAGTAAACATACACAACTCACGGGTTATTTGCATCGAAGTATGGGAGAAAGGAGGGCGCCGCGCGTCGGCAGCGTGACGATTCTAGTGTTCAGACCGAAAGTGAGCATGAAAGAGGGCCCACTGCGCTCGGGGTCTAACTTGTCCGACGACCGAGTTTTCCCATATCTCTAATGCATAAGCACAAGAAAATACTGATGGCGTGGCAGCGCGTGTGGCAACATCAGTAACACACACAAACCACACACACACACGGTTTTGTAACCAGTCCCTGTTCTCGTGCACAGATTTTTACCTAGTTTTGTGTTAACCAGTCCCGGTTCTCGTGAACAGAATTTACAACCAGGGGTCAAGCAAGAGTTTGCAGTGACCGGCTCCAAAGGAGAGAACCATGAACTGAAACGGAAAGGCAGTCATAATCAACCTCGTGGTTCCTACGT
>JAMKCH010031265.1:0-16642 GCA_023653785.1 Ophioderma brevispina | reverse complement strand
TAACGGTGCGCCAGCCCGCTACCCATGTGTAGAGGTCAGTGCACCACAGCACTGAGTGAGAAAAAAAAGTCCCGGATGAAGTGATTGCCTCATCACATATGGGCACGAAATCGCTGTCTTCTAACAAGAATTATTATGCCTTGCAGGTCAGTAAATCCCAGTAAAGCATTAGCTCTACCAGGTGTCCACGGCTATGTCAATGCCAGCGATGTGCCAGGGATCAATATCACGGGTCTAGTTCAAGATGATGAACAGATTTTTGTTACCGGAGAGGTAATTTTAGTTCCAACTCAGTTGCATAATTTCCGATATTTGCACCGCCAATGTAGTGCTTTATGAACTTGTGAACAATTTTCCTAAAATTACTCAAAGTACTGTGAGCAATTTTGACCATATTACGATGACATGGTGATTTATGGTGATTACGAGTATGAACACTACTGGAGAAATTAGTGACCGTGTGCAAGCCAATATGGTATTTTAAAAACGTCATAAAGATGCAAATAACTTTATCATTGGGATCTTGCACTACACTTTTATCAATGTATTTTAGTTTTCTCTCAGTTTCAGCGACAGTAGCTATCTACTGTTCTTTTTACTTTCTAGGTGTCTTGTGTTGCACTTGTGGAGCAATTGTAGCAGATAATACAAAAGGATTGCACAGAGAGCCGCCAAGTTGGTCAAAATCGAGTACAAAGAAATGGAGCCCGTTATTACGTTAGAGGTAAGTCTAGTCGCATGTCCACTTGTAATACCATTGCTTATGTCTTGTGACGTGTAATTGTAGGATATCTGGGGCATGGGGCAAGTAACGTGTCCTTACAAACCTTCCTCGAAGTTAGTTGGCCGTTAATGACGACTTAGTGTTTTATTTTGACAGTTATACAGTGAATCACGTGTTCTTCAGCTTTGTCAAAGTATTCTAGCAGTAGATATACAATACAGCGGGATTTATAATCCTTTATAATCACCTAATGATGCTTTGCGCGGTGAAAAAAAGGAAAGAAATGAAGAAGAAACCACACAGTTAGGAATCAGTAAATACATGGTTCTTGAAATGTCTCTTGAGAGAAGTAACAAACACTGACAGCCTCTCTGATGTACAATAGCAGGCTATTCAATTCCAGAGACGAGGGATAATCACTGATCTGTTTGTGGAATCTGTGGACAACGAGGTTGTCACCCGCAGCAGTGGAACGCAAGGCATAAGGAGACTGCCGAATATGAAGAAGAGAAGGTTGTGAGGTATGCATAAGTTTATACGTATGGACCAGTCTGAGAGTACGGAATTTAATGCGGTCAGCAACAGGCAGCCAATGCAGGCTTTTGAGGATGGAAGAAGTGTTACTACTCTTTGGTTGCATGTAGATGAGTCTCGCACTCCTATTTTACTCTTGACACCGGAGATCCTTTATATTTCTCGCGAATATATGTGGTTTGATTCTATTTAGAACTTATCGGACTCTTGGAGTTGTTGTAAAGTACCCTACTGGCAGTAGCGTACCGACCGGGGGCAAGTTGCTCCCTCTGGCTCGAAAAAGCGGGACGATATGGACCAAAATATGCATTTTCATTCCTCTTCTTTACGGAATTCGGCCAATTTCAGCCTAAATTTGGACAAAATTAAAGTGAATTCGGCACTTTTTGCGCGCTACGATGGCATTTCGTCAGGTTCAGACTCAATTGGAGCAAATCACCGGGACGACTTAGGAATTTTGCCCCCTCTGGCGGGACGACTTTTCCCCCCTCTGGATCGACTACCTCGGTACGCCACTGCCTAGTGGCTTCCAGTATGACCTCTTTTATACCACAGTGACTGAGAATTGAGAACACGGCATTTCTGTTGACGGAATCAATGACGAAAGTGATGGGGACTGGAAGTCAGTAGCTCCTAAAAGCTTCGATGATTCTTCGCAGGAAGTGCATTTGCTTCCTTGTAGGTTCAAAGTGTGCTACTTCTGTTGTTGACTTCACATTCAAAATTTAAAATCTTCGGAACCAGATCAAAATTCATTTGAGATCAAAATGTTCACAGAACTTTCTAGTCTGAAAAAAGTGGACATTTGCAGTGAAAGTAAGCCAGCATATTTGCAATGTTGCCATGAATCGTATTGATTTTACACAGCGACTTTGATTTCTCACTGACACTGCTTTCCACCTGTCTTATAAGGTGCTTGCTATTATGTACTCTCAGGGCGTGCTATAGTGCTACTTCTATACATTTCACTTACAGTAAACCGTATTTTTCCTTCCTAGGATGCTATGGAAAAAGACTGCGTTCTCCAGTCCTTTCACACTATTTCCAAAGGAAATCTGGAAGGAGGTTTTGAAGCATCTGATCACATCTTGCAAGGAGAGATGAGACTTACAGGTGGTCAGGAGCATTTTTATCTAGAGACCCAGGCGTGTCTGGTGGTACCTAAGGGAGAAGATGGAGAGATGGAAATATTTTGTGCTACTCAAGGCGCTGATCATGTACAAGTAAATCAAGCATGGGTTATGGGAATATACCGGGGTCCGCATGTGTTATGATAGGCGCTGAGTTAATATACCCTCGCCACGGTCAATGGTCCCAATAACCTTAACCCTAACCGCAAAGGCAGTGGCGGCATTATAAGTCAGCAGTGTCAGCAGCTGCTGACAGGGCCCCCTAAAAAATTGTGCTGCAGGGCCCCTACAGACACACAAAAGTGGGACATGCGTCACTTCGCGACACTAAAGGGCCCCACCTTAAGCTGCTGACAGGGCCATTTTCCTTAAATCCGCCACTGCGAAAAGGTTAAGGTTTAGAAGTCAGTTAGGGTTCAGAATTAGGAATAGTGTCAGGGTTCGAGGGGGGGGTTTAGGGGATATTTAGTCATACCTTTAGCAATCTTTTGAAATCCAAGTTGCAAATTGCCTATTATGAAATTACGAGTCTATCCACAAGTGGGTGAGTGCAGGTAGGTTCTTGTACTATAGAAAAGCACTTTACTCAAATGCAATTTCGATTTGAGAAAGTGTGATGCTTGACCGAGATTACTTAGGTGTATTAGATGAAAGAGTACGGTTGTGTACAAACAAAAAAACTCTCTTGATATACTATGGCGTCAAAACACTAAAAAGATGAGAATAATTCGGCTTTTGTGATTCGTGGATAAAAGTATTCCACGTGGTAACGCTCGGCTTTTACAAGGCAACTTCACCACAACGCCAGTTCCCTTAGGTTGCATTATCGCCTTCACAGTCTTTATCAGATCGTGGCAATGAAGAGTATATCTATTTGGACATCGAGGCATAGATAAAAACACACCCATAATACGACCAAATATGCATTTATCAATAGGTCATGCCAAAATTCAAGCCAGTTTAATATGAAGGAAAGGAAGAGACTATAATAAACTGTATTGACTATTTTACCCTCTATTTAGCAACATTGAGGCGATACAACGCCTGAAAAAAGAGTAATTTTCATTTCGTGATGTCAGAAAAACCGTCGTTTACGTGCTTTCATACATTTGTTAGATCTGTAGGAGCATTTACAATTTCGGGAAGCATCATTTTTTTAACATTTAAGTGGGACAGGGGGGGGGGGGTGGTCCTGGGACTCGCACAACTATATTTTGCCAGTTTTAAGACCAAACGATCTACTTTTCGATCCTATTTTTTTTAATGTGTAACTTTGGGATACGCATCTTTTCATGAAAGAAAAAATAAAATCTATCACCCCGGTAATTAGATAGTAAGTTGTGGTCTCTAGGAACCCCCCCCCCCCCCCTTGTCCACCAACCCGGGGTGTCAGTAAAAAATAGACTTAATTAAAACAAGAAATTAAGAATATTTTTTCCTGTTTAAGTATTTACATATTCATGTAATTAAACAATAAATAATAATATATAAATCAGTTAACCCTTTATATGCTGATAGCGCTCACTTGTTTTGCCAATTCTCCATCACGCCACGGTACAACCAATGGGAAGTTCACGGCAGACAAAGACACTATCAAAAAATATGACATAGTAAAAAACTGACTTCATTTGTGTTTTAGTAAGGTAGAAGATTGGACCTTTTAGAAACACTATTAACACTATCACATACAGATTTTGTGGAGGGAAAGAGGGTGTGATAATTTGGTTCCATTTGTTCCGAATTGAAAATGTGTTGCCCCTAAATTTAATGTGTCTTTGTGTGGAATTTAATTTACGCGCTTAATGTATTTGTCTTATGGACCCTGCATGTATTAAATGCGTGAAACAAATCCTTCGAGAAAGTGGTTTCCATGGGGGGGGGGGGTACATGGACCCCTTGTCCACCAACGAAAGGAGGGAGAACCTTTCCACTAAGTGTATAAAGGTGCGCCCCCCCCCCACGACTTACCTAAAAGGTTGAGATTTGTATATCATCTGAACCGTTGGCTAAGTATTACTATATTACATGCAAATTCCATCTGCTCCTGAAGAAATTCGTTTCAGGTTTGGATTCTGCTGTAACGGACAGAAATTCAACACAGTGGCCTATGCGGGCAGCGTAATACAAACATTGCGCATAACCATAACATTAAAACGGAAAATGCGCATCAACTGAAATTTTGGAAAGAATAAATTTCGAGAACCAAAAACCAAATGTGTGCTAAAGATAACAAAATGTACAGGGCGCGGATCCAGGGAAGGGGGTGGAGGGGCTCGCGCGCCTCCCGGTAATTCTGCAAAATTCTTGCAAAAGCAGCCAATTTTGGAAAGTACAGACTTTTAGCCCCCCGGTGGTATTTTGACTTTTTCTAATCGGATCACCCGGATTGTACCCTTAAAGTTATTAGGGGTGACTTCAAATTTCAGCAACATGTTGAACGCTGATTTCGGCCTGCTTCCTTCGAACCGCCTGGCAACTGGAGGTACAGTTTGTGAAACCGTTACTGAAAATAAAATCAGAAAGAAGTGCCCTATAAAATGAATGAGAGGGGCGGGTATAAGCCTTATTACGTACCAAAAAAAAACTCTCATTTTTTACGTACAGTATTTTACTCATCACAAACCGAAATATACAGTGAATTTTGAATGAAAACCTGTCTTTTTACAGTAATTTGGTGGGCGGAATTGCTGACAGAACATTCTGTAAATTTTAGTACGCTAGTTGTATAACTGAAAAATTCTAAAGGTGTAAAAAATAAGATATTTCTTTAAAATTCGAATAGAGCTCCACTTTAAAATTAGGCATAATAGGCCTGGAAATTGGAACATAAAAAAAATTACAGTATTTTTTGCTGTATTTGCAATTAACAGCCCAAAACTGTCTTTTTCCTGCCTTTTTTACTGTAAATTGCACTGTTTGCCTGCAGTTTAATTTATGACTCAAAACAAGGTGGGAATTTCTTTAACATTAGATTATAGATAAATCCAAGGGTCGTACGCAGGATTTTATTTTGGGGAGGGGGTGCGGGATTTCGACAAAGTGCTCTTTTTTTGGTAAAATTGGACCTAACCACCATAACATGTTTGATCATCTCATTATTTTGATCATGCTCACTTTTTGAATCATCTCATTACCACAAGGGACATTTGGTCATAATTTCCCCCATTTTGAGACCTTTTTATGCAATTCATCATAACAGTAGAGACTTTTTTAATTTTGTGATTTTTTTTTTTTGGGAGGGCGACCCCACCCTCTGCGCAACGGGTCTGGATCAAACCTAGTGAAAGTCATGCTTTTATAGTCGTTGCCAGTTATATGGGTTAATAACCTATCACCAACCTAAATTTTTGCGCGTTTTTATTTTATTAGAAGTTGTGCCAAACACTTGGCAATTCAGAGCCAATAAAATAGTTTTTGCCAGTGTTAAACGTCTTGGAGGAGTGATTTCGGAGGCAAGGAGACACCGTCAATTCTGCTGACAAGTGCAGTAGCAGTGGCAGCAAATAGTGGGGGGCGATTTCTATAATAGATATAGACCGCTTGATATTTTAACTATACCACTTCATATAGTCTTACGGAATAACCTCTTAACACAATGACTATGGTTGAAACTGGTTATGTTTTAAAAAGCAATGAAACCTGATCGACCGCCAATGACCCCCACAATTAAGGCACTATAGTGATTTTGCTCTATCAGAAAGAAATAAAAAAAATCTGATTTGCATGTCTGTAACAAATATAACTATCCCTAAAATAACTCTGTAAGTGATGATAAGACTGAAAGTCTTCTCGTAGCGTCATCCACAATTATTTTGGTAATGGCTTGTGGTGGTGTCAGGTTTTTATTCAATCTAAGATAGCTTATCCGGGCCGCGTGTATCCATGATACGACGCTCCTAACACGGACCGCGTTTTTTAGACTGGGGGCGGATTGGTAACAGTCACGGGGTTACAACACCCTCTCTTATCGAACATGGACTGCGGATGTTCATGTACGTTGTGACTCTGTAAACGGGATCGACGGCTTAACGTCCCCTCCGAAAGGACGGGAATGCTTACAACGTCCCCTCCGAAGGGACGGGATGCTTTCATGCTTATTTGCCCCAATTCCAAATGAACCAGGAGGAAGAGTGGTATTTCTGTATTTAATCAATTAGTGTATGCAAATTAAATACAGAATTGGAAGCACCCGAATAAAATCCCAGAAAGTGTCCCTACTGGGATTCGAACCGGAATTTTTATGTTAAATTGGGCCACAGAAAGCATCCTAAACCGCTAAGCCAGCTCTCCCACAGGACTGAAAGAACCTAATATAAGACAAAATCTGACATTTTAGTCATTACTGTCAAATCGGAGAGCTTACTGCAACACGCATTGAATGGAGTTTCATATTGAACAAGGAGAAGATTTCAGTAGGATTCCACAATGCATTGCTTCCAATGGAGGTTTTGTACAGGTACTGATGTGAAGGTTAGTGATGAAACATGGATAATTGGACAGTAGGAGCACAAACTTAAATTTTAAGAGTGTTTCATCCTACGATGCATCCAGGGACTACCTGTACAAAAAACTTCCATTGGAAGAATGCCTTGTTGGGAAGCTCTGATATCTTCTCTTTCTTGGAACAATGCCGGTTTCTTTCCTTTCTCGATGTTTCATTCGGAAAAAAAAACTTTTGATCTTTTCCTGGTTTCCTGGGAGATCTTTTCCGATACTTCGAGACTTCACCTAAAGAACAATTGTTGATGAGGAAATCAGCTTCAAATGGTGGTATACTCTTATTTCTTTCGCCACATTACTTGGAAAGGACTTGGTAGGTAGTCCGTCTACAGGCTGTAATGAATCTTGAGCAGTCTTGGTCATAGATTGGCCACATTTGTCAGTTTATGGGATTGAGCAACCCTATTCACGTTTTAATCCAGGTCATCAGTGGCCAGTATGTTTCTATAGTTAAAGGCCGCATAAAAGGCATTTCTTTGGTGTTGTACTGCGCGTGACTTGATTGGGATACCATGGCGATGTTTAGTTAGTGGGGCAAGAGTTCCAGAACCCATCTTGCTACCACAGGTTAGAGTATGTTTGATAACAATCGCTAGATCAGTGTTTGGTACTCTCTCCAACGGGCACTGTATAATGTGCGGAGCTTGGATCGTCATGGTCGTGAAGAGGACGTAGATGTTGTCTAACCATTCTTCGGACGGTTGCCCCGTTTATGTTCATTGTATAGTTCCCATTGGGTTATATGGCTGTTGAAATTGCCAATAAAGAAATGAGGTTTGGTGAATTCCCCGAGATTGAATTGTGGGTGCTTGAAAACTATCACTGGGGATGTGTGTAGGGACTGTGTAATTATGACGAGATGGGCTACAATGGTGAGGACTTCGTTGTTGTAAGTTTCGCAGACATTGACGGTTTGCTGTATAAAACGGTTGCATGTCTTCACCTTAGCATTCCATATATCCCGACGTGGTTCTGGATGGCAAGGATCATTCTTTATGGTTCGGGCGATTGATTATCCAGTGTACCGTAGGTTTTGCAGCCATAGGGATTAGACATCACATAGGAGATCGTTACAACATGTCAGGCAAACCTTCGTACAGACTATACAGACTTCTTGTCTTTAACTTGTAAACTACATCACGGTGCTTTAAGAGTTTTATAAATGCTGTAACATTAAAATCATCTTTCAATCTTAAACAACAATGTTAGAATCGTCGTGTGATCACGCTAATGGTCTTTGTCGCTAATATTGACTATAAGATATAGGCACTTGTAATACCTGCCTTCATAGTATTTCATTGTTCTGAGCGAAGAATGGAGCAAGAAACCCTCATGGAACTTGTTATGGTTTTGAGTTGATGATTTTTGACAGAGTCGAACTGTGGTTTTTGAAGGGCTCCTTAATCTGTGTTAATAAAGTATACACGATAAAGTACACAAGTTCTTGTAACAAGCTGCTATGTGTCATGCGGATGCTTAGTAAAACTTTGAAATGGACGTAATGGCTGAAAAACAACGGGGGGGGCGCAGTTGTGGCTCTAAGCTGTACTTTGAGTAATTTAGAGTTAGTATATCAACAATACAAGCAATATGGAACAAAACTATAAACTGTAGGATTTCTTTCAGATGAAATTCGTGTAATCTGGGAGTATGGTATAGGACTAAATTGTATAAGAAATGTGGCAGATGACCCACGCCCTGCAGCGATCTCTACACGAGCATTGACCTCATCATGGATCGGGTCTGAGTCGCCGATTTGACCGATTGAAACACAGGAAGTTGCTTTTTGCCCTTCTCAATGTGGCGGGATGGAAACAATGCATACCACTGTGGTTGCCACATATTCACCAATGATGTCATGGTTATACAAAAATGCCTTTAACTTGGTACAATAAGATGAAGCCATTTTAAGAAGGGCCAAATGCAACTTCCTGTGGTTTTTCAAAGCTGATTCACGGTGCGGTAGTCCCGTATCCAAAATCGGCATCAATGTAGTAACTTTCAAAATCCACTGGATCTATGTGGGACGTGCGAGATCGCACTAGAATTCGCACTATGAAGCGCGTTCCATTCGCACTTTCTAACTTGTCCTGCAAAAGAGATACGCCCGTTAATAAACAAAATCCACTGAAGTTGCCACATTGACCCCGCATTTAGGTAGGCCAGATCTTATTAGCCTCGCGAAATGACGTGTCTGTTTTGTTAGTGTTTTGGCACGGTTTTGCAGAGGGAGGCAGTATGCCCAAGTGCTAGTTTCATTGACATGAAAAGAAGAGAATTTGTCATCATTTTCATCTTTAATTCGCCTATAGGTTTAACAAACCTGTACGGTTAATGTTAGACCGTGACGAAGATATGGTAATGACGGGAACGCGCCATCCGATTCTGGTTGTTTACAAAGGGGGTTTTCCACCAGTGAATGGCATTGTAAAAGCATTAGAATTGGATCTGTATTCCAATTGCGGATTACAGTTTGGATTACTTCTTGCAGTGGGAAGCATATTTTTCTTTCCTTAATAATAATATAATAATAATAATAACTGGGTTATTTAATCTCGTATCGTAGCCCGAATTGCTATTGCCAGGAGAACTACAACATCCTAATCAACAAAACGATGCAACTTCGAGGCAAATGTTGCAACATCCAAACAAACTAACCAATACAAACACAAAATGAATGGGTAGTGAGAGCTTTCATGTTCCTTTGGCCCCTCTCAAATGAACCATGAGAGAGTGGGTAATTCTGAAGTTCACCAATATCACTTAATACAATTAAAACCAGACTTGAGTACCTAGCATAAATCCAGCAAGTAGCCCCACCGATACTTGAACCTACCAGGTGTGGCAGCAGATATGGTCCTCCGGCTCACAGTGCCGGGACAATGGTGAACATAGGGCAATCGATTTCGTTGACTCTTCACGCACATTAGTTTTCACGCTTTATTCCGTTTGTCGTGTCCCCCCCTATGGAGCCCGGACTATGATACCTGCCGGACTATGATTACTTTCACAACCGGGACCTTGGGTCTCAATGCAAGCTCTCTAACCACTAGTCCACGCACTATCAATCACACTCTCTCTAATCAGAGTTTTTTTGTTGTTATTGCACAGACGTAACCTTCGAGCAAATGAAATATACACTATGTTGTTGCTGCACAGCTGATGTTGTTTGTTTTCAGTTCAGTTAAACGCAAGTTTAAATTCCGGTTTGTTTTGTCCCCGTCAACGGGGTGGCCGGATACAACTCACACTCAGCAATACTGCTGTGAGAGGATTGATTGGAGGCAAGGTATAATTGAACCGATTCCCTTCCTCCTGACGCCAATCCACAGTTTTTCGGCGGTGGGCCTATCCTTTGGTCAACTATGCCCACCATACAAGGCAGCATGTGCAGGATGGCCCGCCAAGCTCTCCAGAGCTGACGGCCCTTGTAGGTAGAATCCTTCTTTTTCATTCTACCAAGGGTAACCAGCAACCCCCTCATCAGATTTCCAATAGAAAATCGGATGGGGGTGACGGTTTTAGCCGCCGAACTCGGCCCTGGGACAGTAGTACTGTTACCAGGCTACCAGTAGCATGCCCTAAAAAAAACCTTACCTTACCTACACGGACTGGAACGGCTCTGCGACCGAGCGTGGTAGCATCGGGAGAACCTTCTTCTTGACCTGCCCTACGGCCACCAGATACCGACACCACCAGTAAAACTGCCTACTTCTAAGCGTTGTTGTTTGTTTGTTAATTCATCAATCATCAATAAAAAAAATTTTTTTTTAACCATACATTGGCACCACAGAAAGAGATGGATTTGGTAAATATGCAAAATTTAGAATTTTGACTGCCAACGTGATCACTCAGCTTTATATCCGAGTTTCCATTAAAATCTGGATATTGTCTTTCGTAGTATTTTATTTAAATTATAATCTATAGGCACTAAATATTGATCTCCCATCTAGATCAATTAACTAAATTTGAAGAATTATTTGTATATGCAAATGTGGCCGCCGATATCTAAATAGCCTTACAAAATAGCATTCATTTTGAATTCTGCTAAAATTGCCGGTATTATTTGGGGATCATCTATACCATCAAAATGTGGTTTTACCCTTAATAATGTCAAGGTCCGGAATTCTGATAATAGCGAAAGCGGAATTTTAAATAAATCAATGCTTGTGTGAACTCAGTAAACTAGAACGAACACAGTTCCCCCAAAATCCAATCCCTTTGTAAGTTTAATTAATTAACCCTCGCTACCGAAGGGGGGGGGGGGGGGGGTGGTACCACCCCCCCACCCCCCCTTCAGTTTTTTTCCCCCGGCTTGGTAAACCCCCCTTTGGTTGTGGGTGTGGCCACCATTATTTTAATGTAATTGTCAATTGACATGTTCCGCTCCTGTTAATCCAAAACAACATCCACACCGGGGTATAGGTAGATACACAGGGTGGGCCCAAGAGTGATGATGGGGGGGGGTGGTAACCACCACCCCCTCCGGAAGAGAATACCCACATGCCTAACACAACACAGGAACTCACAGACACTTGAATTTTTGGTACAAAAATACAATAAGATATCATGGTCCTCTTCTTCCATTGATACCAAAATGAAGTACCAACATGCCTAGCATCGTCACAGTGACGTCATAAATTGTTCGCATATCACAAAATTACGCATTTCCCAATAGACACACTGAAAAAATCAATTTTTCGCCAAAAGGTTGGAAAATCGCATTTTCATGCGGTTTTTTGACTCTAGTTGATGGGAAATGACTAGTTTTATTAATTGCAGCATTTTAGAGCAATAATAAGGTGTTTGAGTCGCTAAACATGCGAAATATCATTTTCCACCCGATATTCAACAATTCAGTATTTTCGTACTTTCCCTCACCCTATGACGTCATGCTGACGTCCATAATGGGGATGTAGTATTATTTTTGGTACCACATGGAAAGAGAAACTCAAGCTATCATTTGGTACCAAATTTACAGGAATCGGGTGTGGTTAGTAACGAAAAATCCCAGGGGGTTGTAACCAACCAAGACCCCCCCTCCCCCTTCGTGGATTTTGTTTTACAAAAATGGCTTCAGGTAGACGAGGGTTAATATAACACACACCAAAAAATACAACGAGGCAAAAACACACTAGAAAAGATCAAGATATCCACTCCCCTTTTAAACTCTCTATCGCACAGGAAATTGAGAAGACGAGGTCCTGTACCAATGCCTTCGGTCCCAATCTCACCGATCAGAGCACCTCACTTAATGAAGACCAATCTACCGTCGAAGACTGCCATGCGAGGAGTAGGTGTGGCCCAAGCCGTACTGATATCAAACATTGTTATCGATGTTGCGATCAAATGCGGTATATCTCAAAGAATTTTCACCTTTAATTATTTTTAGTGTACTGCTTTGTCCGTCTCTTTCTTTAGATCATCCAACCACGTAAATAGATATTTATGGATTGCTTTTAAAGCCACTAAATGCCACTAAAAAGCGACTTCTCGAATATAAACAAATCGCGCGCCCTGTTTGTCATTAAGTCAATTTATTTTGGCCCTGTTGTATTTACAATTGTTGTAGTAGCGACCCCTGTCATGAGATTAGAATTTTTTGTGCATGTTTACAAATAAAATTCGGGAGGGAAGTCTGACTTTTATTAGTAAACAAAGCAGTCGAAATGTAAGACCTAAGACTAGCATTTATAGACAAAATGGCATGTTGAATTTGGAAAATAATGACTGATTTTGACTTAACGTTAACCAACCTTATTCCAGATACATCATGGGCGCACCATCGTATACATGGCATTTTGGTATTTTGGATACGCCTATAATTAATGCCTTATAAGTCGTTCGAACATAGTGCTCCTATAAAACACAAACAGAAGGTAATATTTTTTTTGCCAATCGATGTAGGTGAGGGATTAAACATGTTATCAAGAAGGTATATGACTTCACTGCAACCAATCTTTGGTTGACTGCAATCTTGAGAAGTGCTGGAGGAATGTCTGACTAAAAGTGATTATGATAACCCGAAGACAAAGGTGGATAACTACAAAGGTAGGCGGTATAGTTCTTGTGAGACCGAACACAGCCTTGCCACTGTAGTATGGAGTCTGAATATACGAAAGTGGATATTTTTCCACTTTTTAATTTGATATCTATGTGGATTTTATTTTATCAAAAAGAATGGGTAATTTGTTCATTTTGGTTGAGTGGTTTAAAGATATGGTCCAATGAACAATAAGTCAGCCAAACAGACTTGTCCACGGAGCATCATTTTTCTTAGGCATGTAAATCCTCAATGCCCAAATCGAGCAGAGTGTGTCCTACCCCCCTCCCCCTCCCCGCCCTTGACACAAGACAGAAACTGGTATTTAGCACAACTGCAGACTTGTCCATGGGGATTTCATGATGGAATGATAAGTACACATAAATTGTTTTGGAAACCGGGTTTTCAAATCTGAAAACATAGCATGCAGTTTGTCTAGTACCAGTTTTCTGTCTTAGGTCTGGGTAGGGGGGTAGGGTATAGGGCAATAATAATAATAGGAAAATGTGGCCGGAAACTATAAACGATACCTGTGTCGCAAAGAAAAAAGTGGGAACCGGTGATCTATGGATTGCGAAACAGATGCTTTAACTATCCAAACAGATAGTAAAGCACTGGACTGGCAAATCCAGAGGGTCGCTTCGTCGCTGGATTTCGAATCTCATTTTGAGCCAGAGTATAGTTTCTAACAGATTTAATTTATCCTAACTATGTGCTCGACAATGGATGGTAGGATAGTTGAGAGGTAATAACACTGGTGCTCATTGTATCTTCTTAGGGCTAACAGGTGGATGAAAAGGGGATTAGCCATAGTACCCGTCTGCTTTGGCATAACCTTTTCGTTCCAAGATCTCATGCAAGCGGCGCACATTAGTTCACATCTACACCGATTGGCTCAGTTTGTAGGCACTGGTGGCGTTGAGATGGGACAGGGTCTCCACACTAAAATATTAAGGGTTAGTGAAGTCCTCTCCTAACTCAGCTAGTTTATTTTTGTCGTGTTTAACTTAGCCAAGTAACAAAATATGAGGCCAATTACAAATTCAATTCTTAGGAAACTACACCCTGTTTTTAATACCGGATTCCATCACATTTGGGATTTTAGGCAAGTGCCAAGGTCATTGGACTTGACCATTTTTTAAAAACTGAGCTTGGGGAAGGAAAATTACTATGGTTTTGGTCTAACTATAAGTGGTAGGTGCTTTCCAAGGTCTTAAAGGTCCCAGGAAATGCAAAATAATAAATTGATGTGGTGTATGTCAAGTCTACAAGGAGGGACTAGAAAAAAAAGCATAAATATTGGGATGGTGATGACATCATGTGACACTATTGATTTTTCAGAGAGTAATAGAAAAATTCCAGGTGGTGTGGTGAATCTATTATGACATGAGGAAAAGTCAATAGTTTCACTTAATGATGTCACTGGTAGTGTATTACTTTTCTGGCCCAGTTTATTGGAATCGAATGCCCCGTAAAGATTTGGAGTAGGTTTATACTCATTCCGGGACCTTAACGTAAATGACCGTTAATCCAGGACAGCAAATGGAATTATAAAAGTGGCACGTCGGGTATATTTTAAAGTTTGAGATGGGCCTAATTCGAGAAAGAATTGAACAAAAACAAAAATGCGACGCAGAGTAGGGACTTTTGTTGGCTAGTATTAAACTGTATGTTGCTCATTGAGATGTGTGGTCAAGGTTAATTCTGCTGGATCTACAATGGGAAGGGAATGTGTTTAGACCTATATTTTTAGGTACTATATATGGATGAACAGATTTTTGAAGTACAAAAATCTCCCAAAAGGCCAAAAGTTGCAGGAGTTAGGGCATCGGTAGTCAACCCGAATGCTGGTTTATATGACGAATGAATTGGTTGATTGATCAACAGAGTAAAGTGGATATTATGATAATAGGAAAAGGTGGCACTGATTGCAAATTTCACTACATTCAGGTTGCTAGCCGTGCCTTGCGTATTTATCGACAAGATATTATTAGTGAAATTGAAATGAGTTACCAACACCGTGCCAAATGCATCAGCCACAGCTTCTAGTGTTAGTTTGAACCTTAATGGAATGACGTTATGGTAAGAGGACGTACACGCAAGTCATATTTAAGGGTTGAGGTTTCGGCACTCTAAGCTAGCTAGCGAATGCCATCATCAGCAGAGGGATGATGGCAATTCGCCGAGTGTCGAAGCTCGTCCTCCATACGGGGGCTCGAACGGAGATTATTTATGCTCAGGGGTTGCCCAGTCTGGACTACCAGTAGTTTTAATCAATCAATCGGATGTGGCCTCAAGCACTTACTACCAGTTAACCAGACTGTTACCGACATGTTTCCTAATCTGAGTGCAGGAAGCGATTTTACAACGACCATTTTACGCATTATGTGTAACTGAAAATGCACGCATTCCAACGATGTTGTGAACGTTTTGTAAACGGCTTCAAATTGATCTGAAGAGTTATAATATATTTTCAAGTAATATTCGAAATCTTTTGTAGTGCCAGCGCAACACTCCACCATGATAATTATTGTGTATAGTCAATGGATATCCTGTGAGGCTTCATGTGTGTTGTTCTTTCTTCTTCAAGACGTCGGGCATTTATCTGGATACCAATAGTAATAATAATAACAAAACAAACAAATCTGATCCGACTATTATGAACCGGCAGACATCCGGTGGTTGAACTTTGACTTTTGAGCTTATTTCGCATATTTACACAAAACATATACAATATTACATAATTATATCGAACAACAATTATACACGATCGATAATATTGAGGTGCGTCACAAGGCCATGCATGCCAGAAGTGGACGTCCCCTAACCTAAAACATACAAAATCGAAGGAAGGTATGTAGCTGTAATTCAAATTGAGGACGCCGATGGCAATTAGTATACTTGTACATTTTAAGTCTCAAACCATTTTAGGTTAAGGTTCTAGGTTAAGGTATGAACCATCTTCTGGCCGCACTCGAGTTTTTAAAAACGCTCCCGCTGAGACTGCTTCTGCAGTAACATTGTTGATAAAAGCACAGAGGTTCAGCAGTTTCCGTGTAATTACCCGAACCTGATATAATTGACGTCATGAAAGTTAACTTTAATCTACATGTCCATTTTACAATCGTCTATTTAAGTTGGCAAAAAACTTTCTCCGTTATTTTCACACGACATATTAATACCTGACTAAGTCTGAAGTTGCGACGTGTCGTATAATAGTTTTTTCTAATATTTCATTTCATTTCTTCTTTCTCCGATCTTGCAGCCTTCCTGTTGAGACTCTTTGCCGCGGCTTGAACCATATCTTTATAAACCCAAAGGGAACATGGGAAGATTGGGTAAGGTTCATAATTAATGTATTACCCTTAGAGTTAGTGTTTACTCAATACTTCAGAAAGACAATAGGCATTTAGGGAGCGTTAGTATTTACGACGAGCGGACAGGATTGAACTTGAAGTTTGGAGTGCGATGGAATGTATGGGAACGAGAATATTTTTAAATGAAGGCCGCATGTGAGTAGGTGGTGACGGATTATTTTTTAGACAGGAGATACAAACCTGTCAATACTGCTCCATTCCCGTAACTGTCATATTGATTGCGTCCTTAATTCATGAAAGAATGAATCATTGAAAAGCCAAGAGTTCTCCTTAAATTCTTAACGTGTTTAATAATTATCAGGTCAGTTCTTTCCCAACATTGAAATACATATTG
>JAMKCH010031264.1:0-63598 GCA_023653785.1 Ophioderma brevispina | reverse complement strand
GGACGACTGCGTTCTCCAAATCAGAAATGCCTCTTTTTTGGAATAGTTTTCCTGCTCGATTAGTGCTCCATTAAATTTGATAGGTAAACGGCCTATAATTCTGCTGACTAAAAATGGTTTTGTGTATTGAGATGTCAAGAGTTGTTTTAAATTACCTAGGTAAAATTTTCGCGTATTACATATATACCAGGAGTGTACATGTTCAAGGGTGTTAAAGCACAATATAGCATTGCGATTTTGTAGTTATTGGTGCCAAAGCGAACACGAACCAAATTAATAGCCATCATTATTAAAATTTTACTGCGTGAGAAGCTGTTTTAACGGAATAAGTCGCAATATCAGATGTTTTATTTTTTTCTCTAAAAAATATGGTAAAATATCTACAGTGAGGTGGTGACGTTTTGTTCATTATTCGACTTTTAGTGGCGAGGCCTATGCTCTCCAGAGAGTGATTTTATGAAGTTCATGTAAATAGACTATTTGCGCGATCCCCGAAATGCATCTCATTCGGTGCCGATTTCCATCCGGGAACTTATACCAGAGGTCATGTTTACACTAAAATTTGTTGTTCGTTCGCGTCGCCGAACACTGCCTAAAATTACAATACAAAGTACCTTTTCACGTGAAGTTAATCTTACAAAAATGAAAAAAAAAAAAAAAAAAAAATATATACCAGGAGTGTACATGTTCAAGGGTGTTAAAGCACAATATAGCATTGCGATTTTGTAGTTATTGGTGCCAAAGCGAACACGAACCAAATTAATAGCCATCATTATTAAAATTTTACTGCGCGAGGAGCTGTTTTAACGGAATAAGTCGCAATATCAGATGTTTTATTTTTTTCTCTAAAAAATATGGTAAAATATCTACAGTGAGGTGGTGACGTTTTGTTCATTATTCGACTTTTAGTGGAGAGGCCTATGTTCTCCAGGGAGTGATTTTATGAAGTTCATGTTAATTGTTGGCAACCATTATAAATGTATTCTACTGGGTCTGACTATTCAGAAAAACGATGTTGCCATTTTTCCGTTGACTTTTAGTGACCCTGACACAAGGTCAAAGGTCAAAATGGTCATACATCGTCCAAAGTATATCGACCTTGGTATCAAAATGTGGCAAATTTCACAAGGAATATTGTATGTGATATTTATTTTGTTTCTTGAGCTTTTGTTTTCTTGTTATATACAAATAAGCTAATTAGAGACAATAATATGCATAAATTTGCCTTATTCAGACCCCAGTCGGGTGAGTCCTGTCCAAAGCAAGAGTTAGGCCTCATGTTTTTGAACAATGTATAGTGAACCCTACACAACCCCACTATACCTTGCTATTAATGCCCATGGCTAAGGAAACCTAGTTGTTTCATGATAATGTACAAGAGAAAATGGTTGATGTAGTCTATATCCCTCGTCTTACCAAGTCTTTTTTGTAACACGGTATACCAAGGGGGGGGGGGTGGTACCCGGTGCTTATGATTTTGATACCAGTGGATAGTTATGGTCCTCCTCTTTCCATTGATACCAAAATAAGTACCAACATACCTAGTATGGCGTCACAATGACGTCAAAAATGTAATTGTGCCGACAAAATTGGCATTTTCCATAGAAAATAGGCGAAAATCCAATTTTGCGCTAAAAATCGTAGGAATATCGGATTTTCATGCGGTTTTCAGCTCTAAATGATGGCAATTGACTAGTTTTACATAAACAGAGTTTTACTGTGCATAATATTTTCAAAAATGTACCATAAAATATCTGTAGGTGGCAACCCCCCACCCTTCGACTTTTAAGGCATATACCCTAACCCCGGTGAAGGTGCTACCTTCAATTTTGTTCGCTAAAATGACCAGAAAGGATGAGAGAACGATTACCCATAAGCTTTTTACGAAAGCTTTGGCATTTTAGTGCACCGGAGCAAAGTTCACTAGGTGGTGGTGTTAACCACCCCCCCCCCCCCCTTGGTAAGACGAGGGTTAAACCAAATCTATGGAATGAATTGTTGTTTTAACCGTGAAACAACCACAATTCGCACTAGAGACAAAAGTTAGTGTTACTTTTTTCAGTCTCAGCCACATGTGTGATTTTTGTAATTATTCTTTCCATCCAGGGCCCGGGGGGTGGTCACTGTTCATTGATAAGGGGATATCATGTGCGACCAAGGAAACATGTAAAAAGGGTATATTTTCAAGATTGTGCACGATACATACGTAAAAAGGGTAGCAAAACCACTGAAATCTTGAAAAAAGGGTGTACTTTTCACACTTGAACCAGACTTGAACTTATATTAGTGTACGATTTGGAAATTTCGAGTTTGTATCGTATTCGGCTCATTTTGTGTAAATGAGCTATTCAGTATAGCCTACAAAGACACAAATTTCTACTTAGGGGTCAAATATTGCCAATACTTATTAATTAAGGGTAGGATATTACACTTACCATGCTTGTTTAGGAGTGCCTTTAGACCAATCAAATTGCTTGTACACTGTTAGAACAAAATTAATAAAGTTGTTTAAAATTGTAAACAAACACTGTTTACCCTGGTCATCGCTCAACCTTGTTTAAAAATTAAGCAACTTGTTTAAAAAGTAAACAACTTGTTTAAAAATTAAACAACTTGTTTAAAAGTTTAAGCATCATTTTGGTTTAATTTTTTTAAAAGTTGTTTAATTTGACTTTTAAACAAGGTTGAGCGATGACCAGGTAAACAGCAGTTGGTAAAGATTGAGAGTTGTTTAAAAATTCAAAAAACTTAAAAAAAAAAAAAAAAAAAAAAACAACGTTGTTTTAACTTAAACAACAGCACTTTAAACAACCCTCTTTTTCACGCAACAGTGTACTTGTTTTACTGGTACTTTAAACTCCTTGTTTAGGGGGTGCGGGACTTTGATATGTGGACTTTTTTGGTAAAGCATACTCACCCCCTAAAAATGGCCCTTTTTTTATTTTGAACATCTCATCACTAAAAGTGGACTTTCTTGTCAACCTTCTCTACCCTTTGACCATTTTATGGACAAAATCAACAAAATAGGTGGTACCTTTGCTCCTTTGGGGGTTTGGTGTGTTGTGTTGTGTGGGGTGGTGGGGGGATGTAGTCAACCGGTTGACCTGCTGCTGATATCGGGATATTCCCCATCTCCACACTGCCAAGTGCCACGTTCATCAACAAAACCTAAGCTTAGGTAATGATTTGAAACATTAGGTTGTGTAACAGGTAGATCATTACTTTAGGGGCTATTGGCCCCTGATTATTGCACACACTCTATCCACTAGCCCGGGGGGGCACTTTGTATTCAAAGGTGATATGATGCTGTGAACAAGAAAACGCGTAAAAAGGTTCTTTTTTCCATCCAACAGGCGATGTACTCGCGTACATTGCTTAGGGTGTCAAAAAAAGCAAAATATGGAAAAAGGGTATGTTTTTTCGTACCCTGAAATTGTATGTACGCGAGATCAAAATCATCAAAAATATTGTAATTTGGAAGTAAAGCAACATGAGTAAAGCCAGCTAATAAGGGTATACTATCACCAACAACGCATGTGCCCACTTGTTTGCGGTAGCAAAACTGTGACTCAAAAAAAAGAGTTGTTTATTTGTGAGCAAAAGCACACGAAAAATGCTTGTTTATCGGGTATTTTTTTCAGTCGGTGGACAATGCGTGGTATAGGGTGCACTTCGGAAGTCATGTTCACGCATCATATCCACCTTTGAATGCAACTGGTCCCCCCCGGTACACAAGACCAGGGAAATCATGATCAATGTTCAATGAAAACAGTTTCATCAAAGAAAGAAGCTAAGTGAGATAACACTCTTGTTGAGAGAACACTTCAAGCATTTTATGAACGTACTGGTTGAACAAGAATTAACATCTTCTCAGGGATAGCATTAACAATGTTTCCATGTTCTGGCACATTCTTTTTGGTGAAAAACTCACAAGTTTGTGTGAGAACATTTTTACTAATAACTGTTGTAACACAATTCAGTACTTAACCATGGGCATTAATAGCAGGCTATATGACTCTAACAACGATATTGCTTTAGCTCTAGACTATTCATGGTCTATGGTTGAAAAGATACAGCATCATACAAATGAGAGAATCACAATTTGGTCTTGCACTTTTTTACATACTGGTTAACGTAATTGTTTTACCAACAATGTCATTATGCAGCTTTGATGCATGGGGTTGGTTATAATGGCAGGTGGATTCTCAACACAAATGACCCATACAGGGACTGCCCAGACATCATTCTCCTTTTTAAGCGTTCCTGGTATATCAAGGACCCCCTTTTTTTCATGCCATTTATTTTGGTATATGACAGTGGGTCGTTTTTCAATATTTTTCTCAATCGTAAACCCAATTTTTCTAAAAATTTGGGAAAATTAGTCAAATTTTCTCAATCTGATAAAATTGTCTCCATTTGATGTAAAAACGGCAATAATTTTTGCATTAAATTTGGCCCAACATTTGGCATCTGTGGTAAAGCTATGGGCCCTTTTGGCAAAAAAAATGGTGTAGCTTTGGGTACTACGTTACGACGGGGGCACGTCCCTACTCAAACCAACCTGAACCACCCAGGTATAATGACTACTACCTTGCTTAGACGAGACTATCAGGTCTCTGGATGGGATCGAATAATGAAAACACATACCTGTACTGAGACCAGAGAATAGTTTTTTGTGCCTCTGAAGTGCTAATCGTGGTTATTCCACGGTAATAACGACGATTCGTTCCACGAATTTGGTATAGACTACATCCGATCATTTTCTCTTGCACGATTTTATACAAAACAACGCTTTACATACAACGGCATTTGATATAGCGGCTTCTCAAAACAAGGTCAAAGCGATTTACAAAATTAAGAGAGTAATTATTACTATTTAGCCTAAACATATATGTAATACAACAGTATTGTAAAAGATGGAACCATGATATAAGTACTAACATCAAACTATAAAATAAAAAAAGAAAACGCTGCAATTTAAATATCAATGTTGAGGCAAATACCCAAAAACTAATTTAAGCACCCGATCCACTCTTTACGAAATAGATGAAATTTTAGAGCTTTCTTAAAGTACAATGGACATGGAGTGGCGAACAGAGATAGCAAAGAGTTCCATAGGTAGGGGCTGCATTGCCGAAAGCCCTGTCACCCACTGACCCTTTTTGTGCGTGGAAACATTGAGAAAGCTCTTTCCCTTGTATCATCTGCAGATGCAATCCTGCCTTTTTTTGCCCACCCCAGGAATATACAAACGAGAGGTAATCGTCCAAGTAAGATGTCAATTGTCCCTGAATGCCCTTGTACGTAAGAAGCATAAGCTAAAGACAACGCGCTCACTATTTGGTAGCCAATTGAGCTCTTTAAGGAGGAGTGGTGTGGGCTTGGGTGTCCTTCTATCAGATCTGAACACCAGCCTGGCTGCTCTATTCTGCAAAATCTGAAGTTTAATACCTGATCTCTGTCCGACATTCCATACAAAAGTGAATTGGGATAGTCAATGCGAGATAAAATCATTTTTTGAACGTAACTCGATATACAACTCTCAAATGTATAAAGCGGCGATCCGGTAAATATTGCGAAGGTGGAAGTAACAGACTTAGATGACCTTACATGTTCGTCATGACAATTTTCTGATCAAACACGACACCAAGGTTCTAATTGCCGCGGACTGGGGAATCACACTTCCTTTATACTTCTTACCGCATGGTATTAGGCTACTAGAAAGAAATGGGGATTGTGGAGGGTTCATCTTGCTCATTTAAGCAGAGTAGAGTGGTTATTACAGATGACTACATTGTGCACGAACTTAATGTCGGCCTAACTCTTGCTTTGGACAGGACTGGCCTGCATAAAGGCAATTTTATGCATAATTATTGTTTTCTAAATTATAGGTTGTTTGCATATTACAAGAAAACAAAGGTCACATAACCAAAATAAATATCATATACATATTCTATTCCTTGTGAAATTTGCCACATTTTTGGTACCAAGGTCGATCTACTTTGGACGATTATGGACCATTTTGGACCTTTGACCTGGTGTCAGGGTCACTAAAGTTCAACAGAAAAAATGGCAACATCGACTTTCTGAATATTCAGACCCATTAGTATACGTTTATAGTGGTTGCCAACAATTAACATGAACTTCACCAAATTTTACAATAGGCCCCTCCACTATTTAAGAAATGACTCCAGAACGTAGATTATACATTTTTTTCTAATTTATTGTGCATGTAATTACCAACCATTATCCTAATGTAACCTAAACTTCTACTCTCCAAGTCTGATTGAAAATATAGCCCAATTAGACGTATCCTAATAGTGGACAAAGGGCGTATTGGGGTGGCGTATAATCAGGGAGATAAAAGTTTATTCCGTAGGTTCTGGCATGGGGTTTGAAGAATCCGTATCTTCCCGGTTTTTTTTTGTTTTTGGGGGGTAGCATCATAGTACTTAGTAGTAAGTATCCTTCGGCTTTGGTGATGCCTTTAGCTATAATTGGACCGCAGTTGAAGACCACAGATGATCTTCCATGCTCTGTCAAGAACCACTTCATCTATTTTTTAGTTTACCCTTTATCTGATTGAAAGCGGATCACCAGTACCTATACCATGTATGTCAGGTGGAAAGTTAGGCACACAGCAGAAGATGGAAATGGAGGACGACTTTTAATATTGATAGATTTTTAGTGTATTAGGACTTAAGCCAATAATTTTTGGAGGTGTGCAAAATTTGTTGCAGTGGCATTTTTGAAATCCAATATGGCTGCTACATGTCCAAATCGCTAACAATCCCTTAGTTTTTCCGATACAGAGACAATCGTTTACTCGTTTATTCGGTTTTTTAAGCACGAAAGAAGTGGTGGTAATGTAATTTTTTATCATTACATTGCCTCAAAACTCCAATATGGCTGCCAATGATTGCAATATGCTCCCGAATCAGTTAAAAATGATCTTAACAACTAACCTCCTCCATAAGTAACCTATTTAAGCTACTGAATGCATACTGAACCACCTAAAACTTTCTGCAGGTGTTCAAAATATGTTTACAATTGAGTCCCACTCTGCAAGTGTTTTACTTAACATCCCCACCTCTAGGTTGCATTTCCAACGCATCCCGACACGTCAGTATTCTGCAACTTTTGCAATTTAGAGGCTTGATTTTCATTGTCTAGCTGTTTGATCAATTGCTTTACATTTATGAGATACATGTATTTGACACTAAAAGTCTTATTTTGGCATTGCTCTGTAATGGAGATTTTCAACTTCAGATGGCATCCAATACAAGCCGTCTTTAAATACATTATATGTGTATTATGGTATACATAAACTCTTATTATTATAAAGTTGGTAATTTAAATGGGGATGGCCCGATTTCAGGATATGAATTTTTCATTCATCTTGATAAGATTGGCCCTTCACTCCAAAAGCCCGTCTGTAAAGTTTCGTCTTCGCGCCGATATTTCGATCCTTTGTGATGCGAGAGCTAAAACGTGCTTTGTAAGCCCCAGAGAGAACTGTGTAAAATTAATATTGGTCACACAAAATGGGGCACTCTTTCGCTCATAGACTTCCAAACAACCAAACATTCCTTTGGCTCAAATATAAAATTTCACAGGTAAAGGAATACAAATAGTAAGTTTCTCTCTGATATAAAGATAACCAAATGTTGACCACTTCCGGTAAATCTGGTGCTTCTGGGGATAGGCTATTAGCGATGGGGGCCATGGACCTTTAACGTGTGGGTATAACAGTTGACATTTTGACATTCTTATCTGGAACTTTGGTTTCTTTAACAGCAAAATGTTAAGATAGGGCCATGGGGCTGCCTTTTTTACTTCTTTCTTTTAAAATCTATAATTCGATCTCATCTGCATTGTAATTTATTTTTAAACAAAAAAAACCCCAAAATGATTATTAAGTTTAAATTAAAAATATGAGATGTATGTCTTTGAGCATTAATGAACTCGTTCCTGTATATTTGTTTGACCACAATGCTCAAAATTCAAGCATAACGGCCAATTAGTTAAATTATGACAATGTGTAGGTTTTAAAGATCTAAAAAGGCAGTCATATTGGATGCCATGCTTGATTTGGTAAGCTTGTTAACACACTTGACATGTCAGATACGAGTTCCTAAGTGGTATAGAGCCCAGACGTTATGCTCTTTAAAATTCACAAATACTGAAGATTTATGGTCAATTGAAATGCTTTCAGAGGGAACACAAAGTCGGGTTTTGGATGGCATATGAGTTGAATAAAATGTGGTGATCAATCACGTCAATATCCCCGTCCAAAAGATTCCTGATGCTTTAAAACCTATCTAGAACTAAAATTATGGCCATTTGAATGATTTGAGAGTGATAGCGGTCCATATTGTGATTCTAGAGAAAATGCCACTGCACGCAATTTTGTCACACCCCCCCCAACATTATTGGCTTTGGTCCTCATAAACAAAATGGATGGATAGAAAAACCGTCTTTACGCCATTTCCACCCTGTGCCCCACAATTCCTCCTGACTAATGTGTTATTCTTTTGCTTCAAGTTAATTACCTTTTTGATATCTTCTAGCCCATTTTTCCTTTTCATCATTGTCAATTGTGTCTTCATTTGGTTCAACTGTCCATTATAGTTACGAACAAAGAGGTTGTATATAGAGAGGCAAAACGTTAACGTAATCTTTAGAAATTCCACATCGTCCGCATGTTTTGTCCGACAACAAAGAACATAGAGTACCAACATAGAAAGCAATGGCCTGCCTCCGCTTCTTTTTTTCCCCTTTTTTTCACATACTGTGGGTGCCCGCTTGGCAAAATAAAATAAAAAAAGCCAAAACCTTTAAAATTTTCGGGGTTGTATGTGAAAAAAAAAAAATACAGAATGGATGTATGTGTTAGAGGGGCCAGTGTAATCATAGTGCCCTGGATCATTGTGCTCATTTTTTTTTTTTTTTAATTTTTTAGGTTTTTTCTTTTTTTAAAAATTTGTATTCATTGAGGCGGTTTATTTAAATCAAGACACTGACTTGTCATTTCATTCGTTGTGTGGGCCCATGGGTAGGACACAATTTAACTAACCACCCCACTGGCACCGCAACATCCGACCCCTGAAGTTGGCGGATTGTTTGTATCGATTGACATTTGTGTTGGTATACAAGCACCCAAACCTAATAATTATTCCGTGCAATCTTCAAAATGTAGCGCCCGCACGTACGACTGGTTTTTAATGGCTTCACCCCCTGACGAAGCGGTCCCCCAAAGAGACGTGTATTTTAAACCTATGAATTTCATCACACCGATTTATTTTTTCCGAACGTGGTCTCTGGACCACTTCCGGAGAAAAATACGGTATGATGAAATTCATAGTTCAACAATAAAAGGACAACTGAACAAAGGAAAATTTTCCTACAACACCTCGGCCTCAGGTGGTACAATTAAAGAAATAAACAATAGTGAAGAACTCAATATACAGCTAATTGTTGAACGCACAGATTGCCATCTACTTGTTAGCTATCTTGCTCGCTATACGATTCCAGCCAAAGTAGTGACGCAAGTTATGGCAAATTTCTTCTTCACTATTTTATAGGACAATCGAAACATTTGCCCCTTCATTGTTGAAATAAACACACGATAAAGAACAGGTGATTCCAATCAAAAGCGTAGTTGTGATTGTCGGCTTACAACCATCTCCTGCTAGGTCGGATCTAACAGGCTCGCCAGACCTGTATCCAACACCATTATTTTTCATAACGGTGTGCTTCTCATCCTTTAATCTATTACTAATGGGCTCTATGACATCATCAATACTCTGTAAATGACACTGCTCTTGTACTCCTCGTCAGGTGTAAATAAAGAATAGTACCATCGATATTGAGTGACTTGTGAATTCGATACATGAACGCACTTGCTTGACAACACCATATCGCCTAAGTGGCTAAATGTCAATACATTGGACTCTAGACTGTCTATAGACCGTATTCAATAGCCAGCCATGTTGGTGGACAAGACAGACGCATTCAAGTACTACAATACATTCACCTGTCAATGATCCCTGTGCAATCGCTAAACATGGATTGATTGACAGCTTAATGTATTGTAGTCCTGGAATGTATGCATCTTGTCCACCAACATGTCTGGTGGCTGACGTCATATTGCATATGGTCTATAAATAACGAATACTGTATCTTTAGAAATGACCGCCTCTCTCGTGATTCCACACCACTAAATAGATCTGGTCTGACACCCTCTGGCCGAAAAGTGTTTGGGAAAAAGGTAAAAAAAAGTGACGGTCTAAGTTAAAATTGAAAATAGTAGAAACTGAGCTCGTAAACTAACCAGAAAAAACAACCCACACTGTTCAATCAATGGATAAATCTTTGAAAGATAGTTCGTATACAAAGTATAAACCAATCAGAAAGACACTCTAACCAGCTTAAGTATACTAAGCAATAATATGAATTATTTTCCAGCTTGCTTGGCAATAACTCCCCTGGAAAACATTTTTGGGATTAAGTCACATCCAAGTCCCGACAGACTTGAGAGTCAACTATAAAGATCTCTTGGTCAACACTCCAGTTAACATTGCAACTATCTTTGGTCGTTTTTTAAACATTACAACAGAACGATGCATCTGATACGATGATTCCTAACTGTGATGTTGCCTCTTCAGTAACATACCTCATTTCACCCGCCATCATACAGATATCCTCATTCGTAAACTTTATAACTCAGCCACAGGCATCGACGGTTTGTCCTCTTCTAGCTAACCTATTCGACATGTCTACTACTACTGGCTGTGTTCCCAAAATTCAGGAATGCTATCCCGTCTTGCACCAACTATCATCAGATTTTTCTTCGACCTAACCCTTGGCCCTAAATAGAATCATACACAGAACATCCCCAAACCTCAAAATGAACGACATTCCCAACTCCACTTCGCCTGATGCATTTACCAGAAGTTTTCACGACCGGTATTCATCATTTGAAAAGCACAATAGTAAATGTTGTGGCCTATACTTGACCTGACCAAGGCCTTTGATAGAGTCATCCATGATCAATTGCTGCTTAACGGTGGACGAACCGTATTTTCCCCCGATTGTCCATCCTGTTTTTTTTCTTCAAAATTATCTTCGCATAATGTCTTTGTACAATATTTTTCAATTTTGCATATATCTCACCTAAACCGACATTTTAGCTATTCTCAAAAGGTTTACAAAATAAAGTATTATAAATGGGGTTGGTACATTTTATGACCCCACTTTTTCTGCTCCCAGTTGAATTCAGCAGCCTTCATTCAATAAAGTACAGTATCCCCTGCACTTTATTCCGTCAAGGCTGCTGAATTCAACTAGGGGCAGACAAAGTGGGGTCACAAAATGTACCAACCCTTATAAATGAGCAGAGTAATGAAAGGTGCGCCCTTATCCCCATTTTTTACAGACTCCAGTTCTCTGGCGCACGCATGGGTGGAATTCCCGGATTTAGGCAACAAGGAAAAGTTTGGATTTAACGGCAATACATCAGCTCATGTTGGCGGCCATTTTGAAAAACGCGGAGTCGGACGTCATACCCTGATAGTTGATTGTCCCTATGACATGACCAACGTATGTGACCCAGAGCCATCCGCTGAGTCGGACCTACTGATTGATTTTATCTCACACACTATTGATTTCCGCAAGGACGCCGATCCTGGGTTAAGGGACAAATTTATGACGTTCCTCCGGAGTGAATTGAAGAAAGACGGCGATAAATTAATTTTTAATGGCGATTGGGGAGTGACTATAATACAGAAGTGAAACGAAAATCACATGTTCATTACTATAACCTGGTTACATAACGAACAATCGATAGGACTAGGAATCAATCGTTTTGAGGGGTCGTGGTGAAAATAAATGGAATCGGTGAGTGGCATTGTACATCTTGTTTCTAAGCTTTGAAATGTAAGAGAAAACATTATTGAAATTTATATTGAAATAATACAAATACTATACAAATTTTAAGTGTTTGTACAATAAGTTTTTACAAGTGTATATTTTTCCGGATAGTAGCATATAACACCGGAACATTTTAACTTACTATTGTGAATTAAAGTGTACGTGTGTGTGTAATTCTTGTGACCTAAGAAACACTTTGGTTATAACGTTTAAATCGATTTAAACATTCAATTTCTGACTCCTTCTAATATTGTCCAATAGGAAAGCATTATGATGAAATTAAATACCATTGTACATTCATTATTTGCACCATTTTTGTTGGGAGGGATTATTTAAATTATAATCGCATTATGGACACCTGCCATGATCGTAACATCTTTTTGGACTCAAAAGAGATAGTAACGAGACAAATACACTGTACACTGTAAAAAAATTGTATGGGGTTTTGTTGGCAGAATTGTTGCCAGGATTTTCCTGTAAAATTAACAGTATTTTTTCCCTGTAAATTTTAGTACTTAATCGTATACTTGAAGATTCATCGGTGTATAATAATGTTGTTACTCATTAAAATTCGAATAAAGGTTTCATTTTTAAATTTTGTCACGACAGGCCTGAAATATTGGACATAAAATTTACAGTACTTTCCTGTATTTCCAAATTACAGCCAAATACTGTAATTTTTTACAGGATTTTCATGTAAAGTGCACTGTCATTTTATACAGTGTGCGGTTGTTAAGTGTTTCGCAAGCAGACCGTATTAAAAATATAAAAGTTGTGGTGTTACATAATAGCATTTCAGAGCCATGATACTGTCAATAGTCTTGAATAAAAGTTAAAATATAATGTCAGTGATACCAACAATGAGCGTGAATTTTGCATATGTATAAAATGTATAAGTACATTACAAGAGAAGAGATGTTATAATGTTAATAAAAAGACACACGTTCAAGCTCCACGGCAGTTAATTGGCCTGTAGCTGCGAACGAATACTTTTTCTTCCGCTTTTCACTTCTTCACTCATTGAGGGATATACAGCCTGTATATTATATTCGCAAATGGTCTATTTTGGGTCCATATCTAAAGCATAACAAATACAAAATAGTGACATGGATGAGTAAAAGGCCAACTAGGCACGAAAGCACTTAACCCCTTATAACGGAACAACACACAAGAAACAGGGCATCTATTTCAATGAACGCAAGAAACGATACAGAACATCACATGAGATGTACTCTTAAGGGGGGTCTATGTTTTCAAATTGAAAAAATTGAGTCTACTATCATGATAGGAAATTGTAAACTTTCATCTTTCATTTGCTTTTTGTTTGAGGTAAATACGACGTTCCGTTCAAATTTTATGCTCGATTTAAGCAAGCAAGTCCGCACGTTCGATACATTTTTGTATACATTTGTATGTAAAAAGTGCTCACCCTGTGATTTATAAGCAAATATAATTTTTAATTATTATGATCACATATTACAAGATTTTTCAAAATTAATTTATTAAAACATTAAATAAATTCATTAGGCATCAAACCAACTCGAATTTTTCAGCTTGACATCATAGTTCTTATGTATTACTTTATAATTACTCCACCCAGGTGCTATTTAAGACAATTATTTTAAAAATTAACATTTAACCCATTAGATCATCCCTATTTGCACCAAAAGCACTCAAAAAAAGTGTAATAATTTATATTTTTAAATAATGACCCATTATTTCCAAGATTTATGCAATTAATATGGTTTCAATGTTTTTATTATTTTCGATACGTTTCGCTCATATCTCAAATGGTGAAAATCAGGATTTTATAAACGGGAACGAACGTAACTCAAAAACGAAAGGTCGTTATCAGCATGACATTAGGCACTATATCAAACTCCAAAGGGCTGTGAAACCAGGGATCCGAATTTTTGAATAGGGCTTCATTTTGAATATGGCATAAATTTCCTAATGGTCCCTCCTGTTTGCCATTGTCAACAATCCAGCTCCATGGTTGTCTGCGCATCTATACCCCTAGCACCTTTATCAAAAAAAAAAAAAAAAAAAAACCACGTTTGTTGTGTAAAGCAGTGCCGGAAGCATCTACGTTTGTTCACGTGTTTTAGCCAATCAGAGACCGTCTGTTCCGTTTACCATGGCAACAAGATCAAATAATTCTATTTTTTCGCAAAACTTTTCAACTGGGCTACAATATGATACAGGACATGCATAAGTAATATGTTGGTAAGTCAGAAATGCATCGAGTCGGGTAAAAAAAAGTAGACCCCCCTCTTAAGATTATCAATTATATAATTGAGATTATGTTCTTCTTTCGAAATAGTTTACAGCTTTCGATTGTTTCAAAACATGTTGTATGAGAATTCCATAAGAGCCCGGCATAAGACCTGGACCATAATTTGCTAATTGCTTCTCAGAAGAGTTGATTTGTTATTTTGGCTTTTGACATTTTATAAATTGTTTCTAGTCATTTCTCGTGTGATCGTCATGAATTTCAAATGTTTTACAAAATATCTGTTAAATTGACTGGAACTGGTGGTTAAAGCGAGCCGCGAAGCGAAGCTCTTATTATAACGGTAGGCCTATACACGTATAAGCTTGATGAAAATCTATTCTGACAGGTTTAAAAATACACAACCCTCATTTGGATCCCCCTTTGCGTTCGTACCATTAATCCTAGGGATTTAAAATCGAACCGGGTACCTACGGAGATTCGCCATCTTTAAAATTGTAATTCCAATTTTTTTGTTTTTGAAGTTTAATTAATGTTTTTTATCCTCCATTCTGTTGGATATTTGTTTTCTCGCAAAATTATTTTTTATGTACTGTTTTTTCTAACATTAAACCTATGAAAGGTTGTGCTGATATTGTTAAAAATTATGCTTGGATAATTAAAAACCAAAACACTCGTTATTTTCAATGACTTAAATAAAATGATTTTGCAAATGTTTGCGGAGTTGAATTACCCCAAGGTGCACTTCGAAATTCCATACAAGTAACAGCCTCGCGTTTTTCGTATCAACACGCAAATCAAAGCTCAACAGCAAGGCTAACAGTAACACACGGCGTACTTTAAAATGCTGTTGTGCAAGAGACAGACCTCTTTACCCCCCTTGCCAAAAGGCCATGCAAAACCACTATTTTCATCAGGAGGGGCTGCTGAGGGATGCTTAGCTTCGAACTCGGCACCTAAACTAAGCATGTCCATGACCGAAATTTAAAGTGAATGTTCGAATATTCCTGACTCGGAGCCCTCGAAATCGTCCTAGACTATACGGCAGTGTATAGCGAGTTTTCACACCCTGGAGTACCTGACACAGTACCATCATGTGTTTGCAAGCCCCAGATCAGAAGATAAGAAGAGATAAGACGTTTCGGTTCTCGTACGACACGGCCAGGTTTGCTGTTTGTTTACTCCCGTGGATTTAAGCTATGACTTAGCCCGAGGTTGCTCTGGCTTTTTCCGCTAAACGATTTAGGTAGGGTTCATTCATGGATTTTCATGAGTAAACGCTTGTTTTTGGCACGAGGGCAGGCCGGCGCCCGGGCTCCGCGAACCCTTGCAAACATCATTTTTTTGGCATTTGTACCTTAATCCTCCAAAATCAGCTGCAAACTCACTCTTTTCATGTCATGTTTCATCGTCTTCACACTTGAGAAAACCACATGATCAGATGTATCAAATGGAATGTTCCTTACAGAATAGGTGGTGTGTTTCGAATGTGCACTAACATGCAAAGTATTTGAAAGCATTTTTTTTGTGTTTTATTCAACACATAAAAATAATAAAAAAAGTAAAAAATTTTTTTCATTATATTTCAAGTTATTGGGCTTCCATATTTATTTTTGAGGCAATAATAGAGCCGTAGCAACATGCTCCTTGTACACACGTCTACCCCTTTCTACATGCCTACGTAAAAAGTGATCAGAAATCGATTACTACAGGGCCATAAACGTTTTTTATGACCGGCTCTCGACCACTCACAAACGCACAAAACGCGCAATCTCCTAATTATGTGTGAAAGCCCAGGTAGGTACGGACGCGTTCAACGTCTCATGACTCTACGGTAACGACTAGTTATGACGTACCCGAGTCCGGCTTTTTCCGCTACGATAGCCCTACTATCTTCTCTCTACTCTCTTGTAATGTAGGTTCGGACGACGTGCAATGCTACAGAACGAGCTATGACTATGCATCATTGCATGTACATGTTCTATAAGTATTTTTATCGAGGGAAGAGTCTTTTGCAATAGAAAGTTAGAATAGATAATTTATTGAATAAGAATATCACAAACTGGGTCCATTAACTTGCAGCTATTCCATGTATTCCCAAATTACCTAATCATGACATGATTGAGTTGTCCATAAACTAACCAGGCTAAGCATAGGCTAGGTCCTAGCTAGGCCTGGCTAGGAGTGAAGACTGGGCAGCCCTGGGAACTGCAGCTCTAAGCAAGGCCTCATGTAATCCCACCTCAAAGACAAACATTTCGATGCCAACGCTTATTTACTTATATGACAAAAAGTTAAGAAAATGACTCGGCTCAAGTCTCCGACGCAAAACCAAAAAGTCAGCCCAACCCAATTATGGTCCTACGCCTTCTTCAATCCGTAAGCCTATCTACTTGCGCTGCCCCTAATTCATAGTAGGCATGTTCCGTTGTTGTATTTGTATAGCCTGAGCCCCAGTCCTGTTGTTGTCAAAGTTCAGACGATTGAGACAAGAAATATTCAATTTTCATCATATTTTACAAGCCAATAGATCGTGTATCATTATCTTTCTTTTCAAAGCAGGCATTTTGTCAGACATTCTTCCCAGCAGCTTTTAATCATAAGCACTTTTAACACCATTTCAGAGTGCCCTGATGTTTTTTTTTTATATTAATTCAGGCCATTTCTCATTGTGTTTTTGTTTTGAGGATAGTAAATCCTACGTCAAAATATTATTATTGCTAATTCAATGAATTTTGTATGATTAACCTAACAGGCCCATATAAGATATCAGATTCTCACTTGTTCTGGCAGAGACTAGCAATCACTAGTTTTCTCGCTGGCTGTCCGGTGCTAGTCATCGTCCATGTCAAAGCTGTGTACGATTAAATCTGGAGTTTCGTAAGGTCTACGATGCTGTAACTTGTGGGAGGAAGCGGGTGATGATTCTCGACCTGATTAGATTTTGGGCAGAAAATTATGCTTATTAAGTGTCTATTTTGCATAATTTAAGAAAATTTTCACACAAGGCTTGTGTACAGATGAGCCAGAGTTCAATAAAACCGTAGTGGAAGGAGCAATTTGAGAGTTCGCGACCTGACTAGATTTTGGGCATATTTCGGGCAATTAGGTAATGCAAATGCTAATAATATGCAAAAAGTCAACATAATTGCTATATTTGTTTTGAAATGGTAAATCGGATTACATGCAAATTCCTTTCTCATGAAAGCCTATCATGGTGCACATATTTTTGGCAATTTGAAAGCATGTGATATACGTGGCTTAGGTTGGCAAATGAGCTAATTAAATATCTAATTGCTGTATCGCGGAAACGGTACATCAGATAATCAAAATTCCTTTGCTCATGAAGACTACAATGACATAACATCTGTGTGAATCACAGCTGGTGAAATGGTATTTTGGGTGTCAAATAAGCTAATTGTCAATTGCATAGATTTTTCAAGAATTGTTTTCCTGCAAGGCCCGTTGTGTACCAGTAGATTTCCGTAAAAAGATGCGACTTGGAAGGGAAAAGTGGGTTGAAGTTTCTTTTCTTGACCCCATTAAGAATTTTGGCATATTTCTGGCAAATAAGGTCTGCAAATGAGCTAATAATAGGTCACAATAACACAATCGCTATATTTTTGAAGGTACATCGAGAGACACCAAATTCCCTTCCCTGCTCATGGTGCCAGCTTTTTTGCATCTGAAAGTATTGTTGATCTTATGTACTTAGGTATGCAAAATGAGCGAATTAAATATGCGTAATTGCTTATGCTGAACGTACATGAATGCAAAATTCCTTTTCTACATGAAAAACTACTATGCCATATCTCATCTTTTGTGTGCATTATAATTTGGTGATCACAGTGGTAAAGGTATGGTACCTCATTTTTTGGGGGGGGTTAAAGGTGCATTTCGTGATTCCACACCATATGTTTTATTCACTGTTTCACTAGATATACTTGATAAAAGCTTAGTTCACAAAGTTTGAGTTTGACCCTATCTTGGGTTTTTTTGTGTTTAGAGCATTTGCTGTTTCCCATAGCGAACTGTGCTGTAATTTTCTTACGGACCAGGACATACCAAATTGCGAATTTTCTTACAGATACGGCCGAATTTGCACAGGTACACTGGATTACTAAGCTAAACGGTTCAGATGATATAAGTCGGGGGGACGAGTTTTGGATCACGAATGCTCCTTTAATGTAGTTACGTTTTTTTGTAACACCCAACACTGTACTGTTTTTTTCCAAGATTTGTATCGAGCGGCGGGATTTACGGGCAAACAATTTTTTTTTTACCGAAATCTGTCATACTATTCGGCTAGGAAGTAAGAGAGCATGCAGAAAGAATAAATACTACTTAAAAACAGGGGCCGGACCGAACTTCTGGGATTTGGGATTTGGATTTCAACGTAATTAGGTGCATTTTCGATGAGCCAGCCTCGGTCGTAGTGGGCAGTGACATGTACAAAATCACCTTTTAAACCTTCGGTCAAGTAGTCTTATCATGATCATTTTGGAAAATTATTGACTTCAAAATCGTTGGGGTTTCGTGGATTACCCTTCGCATTTATAACATGAAATTTGCCAACATGCTCATTTAGATTTCAATATTGTCCACACGTTTAACCTTTATGCAGAAGTCAGTCTGTCCGATGTCGTAAGAGCCTGTAAGAGCGCCATTCTAGCTACATAGTCGTGAAAAGACAGCACTCAGTTACACTTATGTTGATGCCGTTGGTAAATATTCAATCAATATGGAACAGAAGAAAAGGGTATCTGAACGCTCGCTTCTCAGGTTCGACCTGCATCATATTAAATGCTTATACATTGCCCATAGGAAAACTCAACAACATTTTGTTTGGGTATTGTATGTGTACACTACACCATATAAAGTATAAGATCTGGTACAAATGTTTTGATCTCATTGAAACAAATTTAAAAGAACCATACTGTGAGATTAGTCCAAAAAATATATCAAAAGTTTACCAAAATCAACCTAAAATAAGGTGAACGTTTGTACAAGCTAAAAACTTAGAATTGTTTTCGAATCGATTAAATATACCAAGTTTATTGGGCTACGTCTGGGGTTGAAAAAGAATAGTTTGCCCATCTATGAGCATAGTTTAGTACAATTGGCACATGACAATTCACGATCACCCTGGGACAAATTTTACGAATGGTTCGATTTTGTTTAAACCTGGTTGTCAATGTCAGGTGGTACACACTAGATTGCAAAACTACGAGCATCACTGTACACTTTGGCATCTCTGGAACGGATTATTGTAGTCATGGTAATGTGGCTCTGTTACCCTATAGCGTGCTGCCTATTGCATAGGTTCTCTATAAGCATTACAGAGCTATGACGAGTGCCTTCCATAGACCCTGTAGCTCCCACATATTTTTGCATTTCAATTATGCAACGACTACCCTAGATGTGTGCACCATTAGTATGTTCGCTCCTGTACATGTACGAACAGATTTGACACCACTTTTATTTTAAACGGACAGATATATGTGGAATTTTACCCATTGTGACCGGTAACCTATTTATTAACTCAGACTCTAACGCAAACCAAGATAAGGCAAACATACTTTTACTTCTGGAATGGGACGCCACCTGTTGTGTACCATTCAACAGTTTTTGACCTTTTCATATTTTTACCCCCCTTAAAGATGGCTTCTTCCACTCCGTTTGATTTTGGTAAACTTGATATTTGTATTACAAGACTTCGGAGTAAATATTCTTTGTGCATTAGTTTTGGGTTAAGGCCTAATTTGTTCTAAGTGGACTGGCCTATTGGGTTATGCGAACTGACCATGTATCTGAGTGCAGTACAGTGCCGCCGCTTTTAGTATGTTCGTCATTTTATGGGTAGACGTTTCAATATAGACGTCCCGTATGTATGCAATGAGGTATTGCCAACGTCCACAAGCGAATGACAGAATCAATTGTAATATCTCGTTTTCATCGCGGGGGGCTTCTATTGAAGCTTCTACCTCATTTTTCGGTTTGGTATGCTATCGTAAGATTTCAAAATAAGATGAGACCTCATTAAAAGTTTTAGGTCTGCCATAGTCCACCGTGAGAAGTAAGAGGAATTATTTTTAAGGTCCACAAATATAGTAATAGAGCTAGTAAATAAATGTTGACCTAAAATACATTATTTCACATCTAAGATAGATGGATGTTTCAATTGAAGTATTAGGATGCAACACCAGCATTTATTTCATTAAACGTTGTTATTTTAACATAACTTACTTTTGACACTGCAAAATATCATTCCTTAACAATGGAACCATGGAGAAATAAGGCATTCTTATATCGATGCACACATAACACAATTTTAAGTTTTTATTTGGTCATCAATAAATGGGCAACACCCTTATATTAAGAGATTTAGCGCCAAAACGGATCCGGCATCCCGTGCCCAACACAATGGGAAAGTCCTTCACTAAATATAAACAGAGGATTTTATAACTGAAGGCATCAGTTTGCCAGTAAGCCGATTCTGTACAGGAACTTTGTACCATGGCCACAATATGTTTTGTAATGGCAACAAAGGCCTTGTCTCTGCATGGCCGGGGATTGAACCCCATATCAATGTTATACCCGTCCGAATATGCAAGGAGTCTCACGTAATTTGAAATCTACTATAACATCTGCATGTATTGTAGGTGTCTAGACGGTCACTTTAGTATGCCACAATCTGCGCGTATAATGGGTATTGATAGAATTTGTATGTCATCATAGTAGGATAGACGGTCCATTTTGTATTGTACCATCTGCGCACATAATAAGAACGTTAAGCAGCTAAGTTTTAATTGGCGTAATCCTTTTTTATGGCATGTTTTTGTTCCCTTTCAAACCAAAGATAAGCCTATTTTTGGTCATTCGAGAATATTTCTGCCTCGCAGTTCCTTTTAGGCAAGTGGTCTGGAATGTTAACCTTTGCTCTAGCAAGTCATATTTTAGCCAACATGGACATATTAAAGTGTTTGTGTTGTAGAAAAATAAACTACAACCTAGGTTTATATATGCAGTATTTTCCCTGGCGGTTGACAATAACAACTTAGCAAGTAGGTTACTACACCGTATGCCTGTTCTGACGATGGTGATGGCGATGGCCGCAGCCCCGTCGTTGCATATTGCTGTTGAAGCGACCGACTCCTGTGCGAATCCGGTTTAAAGGTGATCCTCATTGCTCGGACGGCATATTAAGCTATATACCAATGGAAAGCTTATTTTATCGCGATTTTATATGTAACGGTGTCATATTTATGCTATTTATGGTTACAAGAGCCAAAGTGAAAATCGTCTTTCAGGCAACACCACTTCAGCGAAAGTCAATATTATTGACTTGGGCGCTGTTAGGTGGTGACGTCACCGATTGTGTAATCGTCTATGCAAGTAAACAAAATCCCATTCATTTGTATCGCTCGCTTCTGCGCTTTCGAAGACTTACCATTGTTTTCTCTAAATAAATCAGAATTATGAGCAATACAGATACATATAACTATCTGTTGAAGTATCTGGTAGATTTGATGGCTCTATCCCACAGAGAAGGCGGTTCAGTCGGCATTTAAACATACTGAATTCCTTGCTTCACAGTATTACTGCAATTTGTTATGGTTAACAAATTGTCGCTAGTTAAAGTAATTACCGCCATGTTACGCTCGATGAGCCGTGACTTTACCGGAAACCCAATAGCAAAGCCAACAGTGATTTATTAAAAAAAAGGTTCAATAACCATAATTGTGTGACTGTTTCCCGGTCTGAGAAAAGTAGATTAAGATATTTTCCGTTACTCCCCATGATAGCGCCTATACCTCATGCAATTCCATCGGTTAGCAAAAGAGGGTGTAACGTAAATCAATGGAAGAGCCGTGTCTTTATACGCACGCGGTAGTTTTTGTCCACCACCCATGCTCCAGGGGCAGGTCTCCCTCACTAACCTCAAAGGGCAGCTATTTAAAGTGGTGGTCAAAATCTCACACTTTCGTGTAAACACAGCGGCCTCTGAGCTCTGCTCGCTACTCACGATTCATCGTAAGCGATGAGAATTCAAGCGATTTTTTTCACATTTCTTGCACACTTATGAAGCCGGGAATTATAATTACCAACCTAGAGAGATCAAGGAACCTAGTCAACCAACATTTATCGCTATATTGGCGAAATTCAAAACAGGAAAAGAGGAGCGATTTGGGGTTCCTTCACATTGGAAGATGCATTGCGCAACAAGACTTGTGCAATCGCCTACGTCACACGAATTTGCCAAGGTCAGAGAAGGAAAGCTTAAGCGTATTTTTTGGGCGTAAAATCGCAACGAAATATAGGTTAGTTTTTGGCTTATAGCGGCTATATTATACGATTATTTTTTTTTGGAAAAGATATTTTTGGCATTCTGAAGTCATAAGCTTTCCATTGGTATATAGGTATATAGCTTAATATATGCCGTCCGAGTAATGTGGATCACCTTTAAGGTGACCCATTCCTTGCGTGGAAGATTGCTACCAGGTGGTAGTTCTGTCATAGGTGTAAGAGTGAGTTGATCTGGTCTTGAAGTATCTTGCCAGGCAGTATAATTCCATGTCTGTAAGATGTTGAATGGGGAGCTGGAGAGTTTAGCAGCGTGTCGACAGAAAGGTCGACGAGAGCACAGTCTCTGTCTGCCGAGCTGGTGTGATTCTTTGACAGTGTTATGTAACATGTGCTTGTTGTCCAATAGAGCCTTATTCACTAGTTTGTGCGTGTGGTGTTCTCTCCGAAGCAATGCAGGTGCAATTCCTGAAAGCACTGGTAGAAACTCAGATGGAGCAGGACGGAGGCAACCAGTAATGGTTCTCAAGGTCTCGTTGAGTACTGTGCCCAGCTTCTTTGTGTGAGTGCTGTTGCACCATGCTGGGGCGGCATATTCAGCAGCGCTGTAGACCAGAGCCAAGGCTGTGATGCGTTGAGTCGTTGGGCTGGCACCCCATGAGGATCCAGCAAGTCGGCACAGGAGGTTATTCTCGCATTCTGGTTCGTGGGATCATTTTTGTTTTCTGGGGGGCCTAAACACTAAATGGAATTGGCAAAAACAACAACAACAACCTATTACATATCTTCCAAACATGCCAATCGACCAAAAGTCACATTTCGAGATATCTGCGATTTTAGAGAATTATGAACTTGCATATCTAAAATTTGAAACATTTTAGGAAAAATTATTTTATGTGTACATTGTGGACATTGAAACGTTCTTCATTTGAGCACGCTTTCAATTCAAGTATCCTTTGTTTTCCTTGTCAAATTTAATTACAAAGTGATTGGTCTGTTTGCAAAAACTAAAAAAAAACGTCCTCTGTTTCTATGTCAAAGGAGACGAATGCGCATTCACCTGTTTGGCTAACTCAAAAAGAGTCGATCGATCGCCTCAGACGGTGGTATTGAACATGTTGAACATACTTTTGCCCGCGGAGGGCGCTAGAAATGACTATGCTTTTGTATGATTTTCTGGCCGTCATCATCTCTTACAGGCAAAATATGCCAATGAAGCTAGAAGCTTGGTCTGTTTGCAAAAACTAAAAAAAAACGTCCTCTGTTTCTATGTCAAAGGAGACGAATGCGCATTCACCTGTTTGGCTAACTCAAAAAGAGTCGATCGATCGCCTCAGACGGTGGTATTGAACATGTTGAACATACTTTTGCCCGCGGAGGGCGCTAGAAATGACTATGCTTTTGTATGATTTTCTGGCCGTCATCATCTCTTACAAGCAAAATATGCCAATGAAGCTAGAAGCTTGGTCTGTTTGCAAAAACTAAAAAAAAACGTCCTCTGTTTCTATGTCAAAGGAGACGAATGCGCATTCACCTGTTTGGCTAACTCAAAAAGAGTCGATCGATCGCCTCAGACGGTGGTATTGAACATGTTGAACATACTTTTGCCCGCGGAGGGCGCTAGAAATGACTATGCTTTTGTATGATTTTCTGGCCGTCATCATCTCTTACAGGCAAAATATGCCAATGAAGCTAGAAAAGAGGACTGATGAGGTTCTATTTTTTTTATTTTGTAATTAGAACTGATTTAATCAAATACTTAATACTTATTATGTAAAATATATTACATCAAGCTATAAATATACAGTTAATTTGAATGGAAACCTGTAAAAGCTGTATTTTACGGGGTTTTGTTAGCAGAATTGCTGTCAGAATTTTCTTGTAAAATGTATAGTATTTTTCCTGTAAACCTTAGTACTTAATGTAGTACGATATGTTGATACTCGAAAAATCGAATAAAAGCTCCAATTGTAGTCGTTTTACACGCCTGGTAAATTGGACATAAAATATATTTTGCTGTATTTCCAAATTGCAGCATCGGCCTTTATGTGTAAGCACACTAAGGACATCCAAAGTGTATGTCTAACGTTTGATACCCTGGTTTTTGTGCATTATTGGACATAATAAAAAAAAAAGTTGTGATTTATCTGTTTATTGCTAATTGAAGGTGTATATTTTGATATTTTGTGCAGAGTGAAAGGAATAAAAGATCACTATTTTATCAAGAAGAAAACTGTATCTTTAAATTTATTAGTTATTAAGTTTAAGTAGCTATAAGTCACTGAAAATAAATATAGGATTTATGTAGGCTTACTACTTTCAAAACGAAAAATTATATGTACAATTGAAATGGAAATTCCCATGGATATTATATGATTTTTGTCATCAAAAGACCAGTGCGTATTATGTTTCACCGTTGGATTCACAGCACTCGTACAGTTTAGTTGAAAACTTTCTATGAGATAAAAACCAAAACCATTTTGAGGTTAAGATGGCAGTTTGCCGGCATTTCTACCGCGGTGCTCAATGGTTAATTGAGTTCAAAGAATTATGACGTTAAATTCAATTCAAAATTGCATATTCTGAATTAATCAAAGTGGTATTATTGAAAATGCAGAATGATAATTTCTCATGTTAAACATAGTTCGTTGTGGAATTGAAAAAAATAATTTCCTCCATCTACTCAATAAAAGAAGTGTGTAATCGGGTTGCATTCAATTACAGTATAGGAGTAATGTCAATGAAGTAAATCTTTAATTACCATTAATCATGTCGAATTGAGAAGGGCTTGGATAATGTGATAAATTTGTCTACCTGCAACGCAAAAACTAGGGTGTTAAACTTAAACACCCCGGCCGGTGTTCTAGGAGGATCAAACAGAAGGTGTCAAAATTCAAAACCTTGGTGTTATTTTCACACAATTACACAATAGAGTGTATAAATACGCACAAAGGTTTGAAATCTTGACACACCCTCTTGGTGTGGTTCCTCCTAGAACACAGGCGGTTGTTAATGTCAAAAAACCTCTAGTGTTTGCAGTGTGTAATCAAAATCACATTCTTTATTCGCGCTTATGTAGATAAGTACACAGGCAAATTATCAAGTTAGTTTATTATCAACTAAGTTGCTGAAACTCAAACGAAGATCGTAGGTATGGGGGGACAATATAGCAAAAGAATAGAGGAAAAACGAAAAAGATTGTGGAGGTACTATTTTTACATTTCATTATTGATCTTAATTTGGCCGTAAATCATGTAAGTAACTTTGTATACATGTAAGCGATTCTACCTGGAATCGAACCTGGGACCCAGATATGAATCAAATACCTAACAACCGAACTATGCTCCCTTATATGGCCAGGGAATATATAAGGGCAGGCATACTTTCCTTGAAAGTAATATATTGCAAATTAAAATGAAACAAATATCATACTAAAACGTGAAAGGTTTCAACAAAAGTTTTTGAACTATCTATAAAAATTGAAGTGAAAAGTAATTATACAGGTCAAAAATCACATTTTCTCTGGAAAAGTTAGACTCTTTACCTGTTTACAAAAATGTCAAACTGTACACTGCATGTTTTCCACATTTAATAATGTGCAAAAAAATACACACAAGTTAACCTTCTCCCTGAAAGTTATTTGAAATAATTCATTTGTTGAATTTGATGACGAACTTTACAAATTACCTTTCGTGTATTGGGATTTTACAATACAGAAAATTGCGGAAGAATTACCGATCATGTCTGTACCATTAGGAACACACCACAGACACCTTTATTTTGGTGCCAATGGATCGCCTAAAAATCGTCATCTTCTTTCCATTGGCTACTGAAAATGAGTAACCAACAATGCCTATTTTACGGTCAGAATGACGTCATAAAGGTTGTCAGCAAAACTGTCAATTTCCAAACACAGTGTATAATAGGTTGAACTTCTACACGGTGTACTATGGAAATTGACAGAGGATATGAATCTCGCAATATCCCATTGATGGATGGGTCACTTTATAAGCTGTCGTCCGTGTGGTTTTCAAGGTACAGCAAACATACTAATGCAGATTGGGTACGGCAATTTCCTGAATCAAAGAAAGAAACAGAATTGGACTGTTGTCATTTTACACTATGAACTTGACTGGCAACACATAAGTGGACTGTCGAGCGTTACACCTTAGTAAGATTAAGGCACTTTAATCATTTGATTAAGCAGAAAATCGAAAAAAAATCATTCCAAATCCAGAATTTTTGCATGTTTGTAACAGTTATAGGTGTTCCAACATGCCCTACAAGTGATATGACCAAAAGCAAGCTAAATGGACAAAACAGATATTTAGGGGTTCTCAACTGTCCGTTTCGACCTTCCTACTACATGTACTTCATGGGAGTCTATTCTTTACTTTCTTTGAATATTGCTGTTTATCTCAGTTTTCCTAACTTTTTTCAGTTGGAAAAAATAAATTACGATACGGATTTTCTACAGACTTAATCTTCATTTTTACGATATTCCTGCAATTTCAAATATTTTGATCTCTTCCGTGGATCACTGATAAGTGTCTTAAAAGGCACTATCAGTGATTTGCTATAATCAGAAATGAAAAATCACTTAAAAATCAGATTTTTTGCATGTATGTAACAAGTACGGGTATCCTAAAATACCCTGCAAATTGGAATAAGACCGATCACCCTAATATGGACAAAATCGCAAATTTTAGTAATTTACTGTCCGTACGGACACTTTACTACAACACCTAATCGTATCTTTGAATACTGTCGTTTTTCTTTTTCTTCCTTTTCTGTCAATTTACAGGTGGAAAAAAGTAACTTATGATATTCTACAGACTTGTCCTTCACTTTTAAGCTATTCATGAAAATTTAAAATATTTTGACCCTCTCTGATAAATCACTGATAGTGTACGAGCATGTAAACGTATATGCAATTGTGTGAATGTGTTATTTACAAAGTACGTTTATATCTGATACTTATATGAATTTTAAATGCGTGCTAGTTCTGATCCGTTGTGATCGTTTTGAAACAGCTATGTAAAATACTATGGTTGCAAATCTTTGGAAATGCGCAGCTCGTGAATAATATTTGTAGTTTCAGAATTTCCAATTAAAGCAACCATTTGTAATATTTCATTACACAATTTATGAATTGAAATGAATGTAGAATGAAATTTGAATTTGGAATATACTGAGAACGCTCAGTGGAAATAAATTGATTTTATTTTGAATAGCTTAAAAAATCAACGCTATGTCTGGAGTACTTTTCCATGTGCGTCTGGGTGAGCGCACAAAGTTCAGTATTCAGTATTTTATTAAAACTCACATAGAAGCCTTAAGGCTGAATAAAATGAGAATTTACAATATTAAAATTATGAAATTACATCAATGACAAATATTAAAAATACCAGACAATATGTATAAACATGAAAATATAACTATACCATATAAATTAAAATTATTGCACATGCAGAATTTATCCAAAGGAAAAAAATAACCACATAAAGGTAGTGAAAATAACTTTTAACCAATAATATCATAAAAAAACAAGGTTACGGAATGCTTGCAAGATAATCCTGGGCAGACAGAAAAATTTGATATTGAAATTGTTCATTTAATAAATAAAAAAAAGGAATGGAGCTATTTTGGAAACGCGAGGTTCTGCTAAAAAGCTTGGACAATTTGTTAGCGCCACGCAAATTGCGGGAATGAACCTTACCCCTGACAGGAAGAAGTAGCCCATTTGTTCTAATATTATTGGAGAGCCCTTCAGCAAACCTCCAACAATTGTCTACCCTCCTGTCATATAGATATTCAAGCTCACAAACCTCCAGTGTATCAGTATAAGATGTAAAATCTCTACCCAGGATTATCCTGCATGTTCTCCTCTGCAGCTGCTCAAGGGTTTTTGACTGGCCAGCAGTTAGTGAGGAGTGCCAAACCATGTCACAGCACTCTAAACGTGGTCTTACATACCCTTTATACACTATGACCAGCTCCTAAGTATTGAAACCAAACTTTTTAACATGCGCAGCATGTATAACCGCTGGTTGGTCTATTTAGCTATTTCAGACCATGTGATGGGCAGAGTAGTCGTCTGCGTCGTCTGAGGAACGGAGTACCACAAGGTTCTGTTCTGGCTCCCATGCTGTTCAACTTGTATATCAGCGATTTACCTCAAACAACATCTAGACAATTTGGCTACGCCGACGATCTTACCCTTCTCCACTCGGACAGCAGCTGGACAGAAGTAGAAAGTACACTTACTGCAGATATGGCCCTACTTGCAGCATATCTCAAGACCTGGAGACTGAAGCTGAGCGAAACCAGGACCACCGCTACTGCCTTCCACCTCAACACCAAAGAGGCTCATCGCCAGCTTCAAATCAAACTAAATGGAGCGCCTCTGCCATACAAGCGACAAGATCGCTCAATATGTAAGAGCGCTCGACTTCCAGTGTATTGCTCATCAATGCGTCTAGGCGTGCGTTCGAGCCAGTGAGATTCAGCTATCTTGGAATTTCCCTGGACAAGAAATTAACCGCTTTGTTTTCCCATTTTTACCCATGCGATATTTGGAAAGCTGTCCCGGGCTGTCGATGGTTATCTCGATGTTTGTTGGCTGATAAGGGAAAGCCGCTGATCACGATCCTGCCGCATATCCTTGAAATGATTCTAAAATGTTTATGGTATGGTTGGGCCACAGTGATCAGCGCCATTTGTGTGAAAGCGCTTAGGAGGCCAATAGCATAAGGCCTATATAAATCTCTGCTATTATTATTCTTATTATACATCTACAACCAACTTATCGGGAGTGAAGCTTGACCGGCAGCCTACTTACCGCCAGCAAACCTCGAGGTCCGTATGCGCCAATGTATCTTCGAGGAATAACCTCCTGTGCCGACTTACTGGATCCTCATGGAGTGCCAGCCCAACCACTCTACGCACCACTGCCTTGGCTCTGGTCTACAGCGCTGCTGAATATGCCGCCCCAGCATGGTGCAACAGCTCTCACACAAAAAAGCTGGACACAGTACTCAATGAGACCTTAAGAACCATTACTGGTTGCCTCCGTCCTACTCCATCTGAGTTTCTACCAGCGCTTTCAGGCATTGCACCTGCAGTGCTTCGGAGAGAACACCACACGCACGGACTAGTGAATAAGGCTCTGCTGGACAACAAGCACCTGCTGCATAATACTGTCAAAGAATCACACCAGCTCGGCAGACAGAGACTGTGCTCTCGTCGACCTTTCTGTCGACACGCTGCTAAACTCTCCAGCTCCCCATTCAACATCTTACCGACATGGGATACTGCTTGGCTAGATACTTCAAGACCAGATCAACTCACTATTATACCTATGACAGAACTACCACCTGGTAGCAATCTTCCACGCAAGGAATGGGTCACCTTAAACCGACTGGAGTCGGTCGCTTCAACAGCAATATGCACCGATGGGGGCTGCGGCCATCGCCAGCCTGCCAATGTGGTTTGCGGATCACATTCTCAATGAGTGCCCTACCTTTCGTCCACCGGTGGACATAGACTTCTCAAACCCCAACCAAACCCCAACCAATCAACAGTGAGCTGGCTCCACCGTTTACAACATATTTAGCTGCTGCCTTATACGCAAGAAGAAGAAGAAGCTATTTCAGAGATGTTTTTATCCCATTTCAGGTTGTTTTGAATCCAAATACCAAGAATTTTGGCCTCATTAACAAATTGAAGAGGAGTGTCATTAATTTTCAAAATTGCTGACTGGGGTTCGTATCTTTTGAAACACACTTGGAGGAACTAGCACTTGCTGGGATTCAAACTTAATCGGTTGTCAGCAGTCCACTGTGAAAAATCATTACATCCAAAACCTCCTGGAGCTTTCTGAGGATGTGTTCGGTTCTCAGACAGTGTCAGGTCATCGACATATTTCCAGCATTTAATTTTAGAACCAATGTCAGTGGCAGCATCATTTATTATGGCTTGGAATCCTATTGGACTAACTTTAGTACCTTGTGGTAAACCACCTTTGAGAACTTTATACACAGAAAGCGACTGGTTATATCGGACACACTGCATACGTTCATTAATGAAATCACACAGCCATGGTACAATGGCCCCCGGACTCCCAAACGGATAAACTTCTCAATCATGAGAGTATGGTCGACCATATCGAACGCTTTTGAGAAGTCCGTGAGGACCACTGTACTAATATTATTGATAGCATCAGCACCTGAATGAAGAAAATGCAGTAGACTAACAAGGTAATGAGAAGTTGAAACACCTTTGATATTACCAAACTGTTGGGTGTCAATAGCTGTCAATCTTCTCAGCAATGTCTTCAAGCACCCAATTTGTAGTAAAACTCTCCCTGACTTTTGCAAAGCAATCAGTAAAGGGAGACAGGGCGTAACTTGTCATCCCTTGGAGGGTGGGTCTTCGGTATTGGTACAAGCACAGCTCTATTCCACTGTTTTGGAACCACGCCCTCAGAAAAAGAGCTGTTGAGCAAGTCTGTAAGAGGGGTACTTAAATCATATGAAAATTCTTTTACTAGTCTAGGTGAGATCCCATCAGGACAACAAGCCTTAGATGGTTTAATTTTTTGAAGTTCAGCATACACATCCCATGTTTGGAAAGTAGGAGGTGGCACATGAGCAGGAAGATAAGTTTCCAAGCCGAGTAATATTTAGAGGACCTCAAATGATTTGAGATAGACACAAATCTATCATTGATGGAATTTGCAATACCTTAATGATCATCATCTTTAAAACCAGGGATGGGTACACTGTTAGAAAATTTTTCGTAAATTTACGGAAATTTCTGACAGCAGAATTTCCAGACTTGGGTAAATTTACAGAATTTCCGTCAATTAACGGAACTTTGACAGTAATTTTACAGAAATTTGTCTCATATTATGGGGGAAAAAATTCTGTATTTTAACAGAATTTTCCGTAATTTAAAATTACGGAAAGAAAAAAAAAGTCCGGAAATTTTGCTGCCAGAAATTTTTGAAATATTTCCGTAAATTAAAAATGTTTATGTTTTTTATTTTTATTGTTTTCAAAAATAGATTTTCCGTAAATTTACGGAAAATCTGTCTTCTTAATTTACGGAAATTTCAAACAGTGTATGTTGACTTCAGATTAGTAATAACCTTCACTTATTGATGCCATTTGCGTAATAATCAGATTTTGCATTATATATTTCGCGCTGAACACGATTGTGTAGCTGACGTCATTCACCAGATTTAGCAGTAAAGGCTTTTTGACGTTGGATAATAAGCTTCTTTATTTTTAAATTTACCCATGGTTTGTCATTGGTATGTATTTTGATAGTCTTCATTGGAAAGATTGACTCAATTGCAGGGTCTAAATAGCCATAAAGTGCATCAGCCTTTTGCTGGGTTCCTGGGGCATTGGTGACATTATCCCAGGTTTGATTTTGGACCCAACAACCAAATTCGCTAATTTTGGAGTCTTTCATGGGCCGGATCCTTTTGGTAATGGTTTTAAATTTGTGATGATATTTACCATTAGGCTTCCAGACAATGCAAGTGTGATCACTCTTTCCAATGGGACTCACATCAATGGGTTTTTAAAAATAATTACTGATGTTACAGCTTGACCACGAGTGGGAAAGTCAAAAATTTGTTTTAAGTCATGAGCAAGTGCTATATTGTTTACATTCATCCTGTTGAAGTCACCGAGTACGACGAAACCTATGTCGGGATACCTTGTTTTCAAATAGTCCATGGATTCTATCAGATGGTTTTTAAGTAAATCTTGATGGGGGAATCTCGAGGGATGTAAACACAGCATATTGCAATGAGCGACACAGTTAATATTTCGTGGTGTTTTTTTTTTTTGGTTTTAAGATAACCCACTTACATTCAAGCTCATCAGGAACCAGGGGCCCGTTCCCCAAAGTCGTGCGTAACCCTACGTGTATACTCATGCGTATGTCCTACACAACAGACCTTTTCATACCAGTTACACAGTGCTTTGGACAAATTGGTCCACTTAGGCATGACATAGTATGCACGTACATTTACGTCTGAGTTTCGGGAACGGACCCCTGGATATCATTAATTGCATTTGCACACATTTGAGATCGAACATAGATCCCTGTACCGCCGCCTCTTCTGTGCATGCGACTTTTTAAAAACAACTCGTAACCATCAATACTGTTCGGTAAGCCAGAGTAGAACCAGTTTTCTGTGACGACATCCAGCAATGTCAACTGAATGTAACTGTAGCAAGATTTCAAACTCATCATACTTGTTGGCAAGAGATTGTGCAATGGGAGTGTTGGAAAGTCAAAGGGCCTCTGTTGTTGGGACAAATTCTGGCCGAGGTCAATGTGGAAGCAGTCCGTGGCATGGTATAGGTATGAAAGTTCTTGAGAAGGCACTGCGGGAAACAGGTAGAGAGCTTACGACGACGAATGTGAACAGGTTACCAGCTCTCCGTCCTCCGCAATATACCAAGATCGCAAAGCTTGGGTTTCAAATCTGCACCAATAGTAGCTAATAGTAAGTGAATTATTGAGTCGCGATAATTCATCACGACTGTTGGTGATAAGAATATTGGTCGGTTGATGTGATTCATTTATTTCAAAGTCTGTAATCGGGGAGAGTATCGGGAAGCTGTCTTGAGCCGGGTGTAAAATTCTGCTCCTATGTTGATACTGTTCACACACAATTGCCTCGCAAGGGTGCATAATTTGGTACCTCACAACATTGTCTCTTGGACATTCTGCATAATTGCCGTATGTTGCATTTGCTTGGTCACAGTCAGCATAGAAGAGGCATTCATCATTACCATGAAGGGATAAAATATACTTGATGACCACAAAGACGAGAAAAATACTGCACAAAACAGACACAGAAAATAACATGACTGGCAGTAGTCCGAGGTTGCTCTGACTAGACACTCCATATTGGGTTGTGGTCGTGTACTAGACTGGCAGCAGCTGAGTTGGTCTTTGTTTATAAGTAAAGTGATATCTGGTAACAATCAGTTGAAACTAATCTTTCTAGTATTTTAGAGAAAGAGACAGGACGATAATCGGAGAACACATCACGTGCCTCTTATGAATTGACACTACCAATGTTAAGTTGTTCAGGCACTCTACCTATTCTCAAAGTTAGGGGAAGAAGGTGTGAAGATGTTTTTCTATAGTTTGAAGGGCTCTGAATCTGAATTTGTGGGTCCTACCTCTGGGAAATGGGGGAACTTTGTAAAATAAGGTGGTAGATTAGTACATGGGTAGATGTGAAATCAAGTCATTCTTTTTAATGTACACCAATGTATTTGTCTCATAAGGCCCTTATGATAAGGATTAAAAAGGTATTGTTTGTCTATGTCCGTACCTTTAGTTACACGGCTACGGTCCTGATAAGGTTCAATGTCATCCTGGGGCAAAAATATTCAGTTGAAACTGGTGTCAAATTATTGCTCTGGTCATACTGAAGCAGAAAATGCATTGAAATTCTTTGTGATAGCTCTGTATACATTTTTGAGGTCAAGTTTTGGTGACCCCTACCCTTGTTGCGTCCACCAATTACGAAACCAAATTAATGCCAAACGTTGCAAAATAAGGCAAAACAATTTGACACCATTTTCATCAAAATCAGAGCACGAGCACTGGGCAAGGTTTACCCCCAGGATGACCTTTATCATAAATAGGGCTGTACCTAGGAGCGAAGAAAAGCCGATGGCGTTGGCTCAAGACTACCCCAAGGGAGCATGTTCGCACGTCTCTGTTTCAAAATCTATACAAACGACCAACCTAGGAGTGCAGGGAATCTGTCGTTTTATGAGCAGGATAAGTTCAACCAGTGTCAAAGAGAGGGCTCTCTAAGTTTGGGATGAACTCACTCCTATTATGAGGAAACCAACCTACGTGAAATCCATCCAAGATACAGGTGTGTGCTTTCATTCTACCGCAACCGTGAAGCCAAACTCAGCTTAAAGTATCCCCGGCCTGGAATACCTTGGAGCTATGTGAGAATCCGTGTACCTAGGGGGTACCTTGGACCGCACTAAGATCCACATCAAGAAGACGAGAGTAAAGTCTGTTCACGCAATAACATCTTGCAAACTCACTGGCACAAGATTGGGGTGCAAGATACAAGATCAACCCATGCCAAAGAGCTTGATCCAGGAGTGCAATGGTTTTTGGGGTGTTATAATAATTATAATAGGGCTGTTTTGTTTGAATTAGAGTGTATCGGTTGCGCATGGCTACAGAGCCCATAGCTCTGTAGCCATGTGTTCAAGGGTATTATGTTTGATAGAGATTACTTTGCAGGGGAAGTAGTTTCTGGAGTTTTGAGTTATGCCACAGGAATTCAACAGAAGCATGATTGATGTGAAACTTCATATTTTTTCTTAATTTATCATGATTATTATAAGATCTTTGAACAAATAGGTTTGAGGAGATGATTTTTTACATGTTCACTGGGACAAGACTGTCCATAGTAAATGCAGTAGCAGAGCAGTTTCACAAATTACCGTTTGGAAATCCACAATGCCCAAATCGAACAGATGGTCCTACCCTCACTGTACACAGAACCACAGAAGTCTCCACATCTTGATCGATTACGCTGTCACAACAGAGATACAGAATGCTTGTGCTTTGCCGTATGTAGTTATAAAACACGTAACGAGATGAATAGTTTGTGTCACGTGTCAGGTATACCAGGGGTCACGTGTCAGGTATCCGATATCAGTGTGTCTTCGGGGGCGACCGATATGTATAAATCCGACTATGTTTAAATCAAGGTCTTTACATATGACCCTCTGCCCAAAGTGCTATTATTTTTTTTCCAAAAGACACCGTATTTATGTCTAAAACCGTACCAAAAATTTACTTTCCCAACAGATTAAAAACGACGTCCGATGACGATAATCGGTTGTTTTTCCAATGTAGGGCTACGTACGTCCATTTTACTGAATGGGTCCCCCGAAAAAAGCAAAATAATAAACCAATCAATGCCGTGACGTCATTCAAATCTTTTATTTTTTCCAAAAATTGGCTGTTTATTCCCATAATAAAATTCCTTTTTAAGATTCAACATCTGTTATTGTCTTAATAATTATATTCAATTGTCCCCGCATGAAAGTGAAAAAGATGGGTCCATTAAGTCTACAAACTGAAAACATGTCATCCGGCTAAATACCCTACCGTGGACTGATATGAAGCAGACGGATCCCAGTGTTAGTTGTAGCAGGCTTACAGCCACTTGCGGCGGCTGCGGGGGTATGCGTCTAGCTATAAATTACCTTCTCCTACTGGCTAAATCACAGATTGTCTTCGAACAACTCCAACGGATAACTTATACATCCAGGAATTGCTCCACCAGACATCCGTCCCTAGTTTGTAACGAGATGCAAGAGTTCTAATGTGAATCAACTATGTCCGGAAAGAGAAAACAGCTTGCTAAACGACCTTAAATCTAAGGATTAAGGAATCGTCTTGGTGTGGAAAAGAAAGACTTGCTATCAAAAACAACATTGATATTGAACCCGGTGAGTGTCTTTCACCTTGAGGCAGACTTCTTCATGGCTAAATGGCGATGCCTCAACAGAATAAGAACCAGAACTGGCCGATCTTAAGGGTTTCTTTGGCAGAAGTGGGGTGATACCGGAAGGAGCTCAGGACACTACCCTTGATTGTGTAAACAGCAATCAAACCAGGACAATTGAACAAACTATTTGTCTGCCTAATGCTGGAACAATCAATTACACAGGATAAGGACCTTTGCGGAATTCATTGAAACAGCCAAACATTGTACCCACATCTGGCTGGATCATTACGTGAGAACCACTGTGTCTGGATACGATAAGAAACTGGTAACTTAAAGGTTTCGAAAACCTCGGACAAACTTACCCTTTTTTTTTTTAATTCCTTATTTTAATGAAAACATACATTGGTGTACATTTAAAACACCAATTTGACTTGAATTTCCAATTACCCTTATTTTAAAAGTTCCCCCACACTTCCCAGAGGTTTGGATCCAAACATGGTGATTGGACCCTTCAAACTATAGAAAAAACATCTTCAAACTTCTTCCCCAACTTTGAGAATAGGATTCTCATTATAACCCTTCAATCTTCAATGGAGTGATCCCTATACAGTTTAATTCGCAAAACTGGGATTTGGTGCAGGTGAAACATCGAAGAGCCAAAGGTGCCAAAGTGTAGAAAAGTTGTTGTGAAGATAAATAAAATCCAATGTGCACTGATGGTGCATTTTAAAAACAGTCTGTAATTACAGAACCTTTGCTTACCCAGAGGTGGTTAGCCCACCCATTCTGGATGGTGGCACCAAGCGGATTCCTTGAAAGGGCTGGCACTATGGGAGGCGAGTACAGCAGTAACTGTTAGCTTGCTTCCAGATTCTTACAGCACGCGGGTAGAAGAAAACTTGTATGGATCTATGGTTGCTTCTTTAGGAATGGTTTATTTCAAATGATGATCAGTCTCCCCAAAAAAGATGAGGGATTGTATGACTGAGGAAAAAAAACTGGATATAAAATGATTGTAGTGAATTTCTTGTAGAACATTTTGGCTTGCGAAAGGGGATGTCTGACGGAGTGGCTCCCAGCCAGTGTGGTAATTAAAGGTGTACATGTGTGTTCTACGGTAATTCTCCGCAGACAAAACGAGCAGCTTGCTCTCTGGTTCCGTTCACGGCGATCACCTCCATGTATGGTGTGCGGGCTCCAACTCCAGCAAAGCGTACTTCATTTGGTTTGTTGTCTTTGCTTTGACGCTTTGTTACTGGGAGGAGGATGAAAGAGTACATAGGAGTTAATCCAATAGTGAACGGCCTGGCCTTTGGCTTGATCTTGTTGCAGTATCCCAGCGGAGGTCATGTGAGATGGTCACACCAAGGTAGTCATGATGATCTACCCTCTCGAGACACTCACCAAAGATTGTATACTGGTGGAAGCTGGGTTTGCGTTTCCTTGTGATGGATAGGATGGCACACCTTTTACATTAAACTGCATGTGTCAAGGTCTTGTTGAAGGATGATATGATCTTCAGGTCAATATTCCTGTATACAATGCTGACATCTGCAAACAACCTCATTGTAGAATGGATTTGATCTTGTATGTCACTTATATATAACAAGAACAGTGCAGGGCCTAGTACGTAACCCTGTGGTACTCCGGATGAAACTTTCCCCATGATGAATGGGTGCCATTGACAGAAATAGTCTGATTCCTGTTTTCTAGAAAAGATTGAATCCAAGCCAAGATGTTTCCTCCGATGCCATAATAATTTAGTTTGACTGATAGAAGGAGAAGTGGAACCGTGTCAAACGCTTTACTGAAGTCAAGGAGAATGACATCTGTCTGGCCACGTTGTTGTAGGGTAGAAGCCCTTTCATGTGATGATGTAATGAGTTGTGTAACAGTGGAAAGCCGTTCACGGAAGCCATGCTGTGAATCCAGTAGAATATTATTTGCTTGTAGGTTCTTGGCTATGTGACCAAGGACAATGTGCTCCATGATCTTGCAGCAGAGACAAGTGAGCGAAATTGGACGATAATTTGATGGATCTGATTTGGACCCTTTTTGTAGATGCCAGTTACCAGTGCCTGTTTCCACTGTTACTACAAGGCCTCCTATGACCAGAGGGTGTATTGAGAAATTTCACCTCAATAGGGTCATGTGATCCCACAAAATTCCTATTCTTAACACATAAAAATCCTGATTTTTATGCTCGTTTTAGCCCACAAAGCGTTAGTACTTAGGGGATGTTTTGCATAAGCATAAAATGTCTTGTGTTTCTTAAATTTTTGAAAGACTTTTTATCCTAAGTACTGACATGTGTTTAGTACAGTTCAGTACAGGCACATTGCAATGCATTATGGGATTGATTCAAACACCCTGTGGCCTATGACGGAGTCATCCATGCTGCTACTTACTGGCTGCTTATCTTCGTATATCTTTGTACTCAATTGGTTTAAAATTTGACGTACGGTACATCTCCCCTGAACAGACATTTTAGCTATTTTCAAGAGGTACACAAAATACTGTGTGATAAATAAACGGGGTAATGAAAGGTACGATGTTATCCCTCTCTAACCTTTAGGAGTTGCTTCAGTTTAGAAAATGATCAGCTTCAAACATGGTAGTATGCTCTTGATATTCTTTACCACATTCCTTGGAAAGACCTGGTATAAATTCCGTCCTACAACCTTTGGGTATGAATATCCGGGCAGAATATCCGAGGTTGTGGGACAGGATCCAGAACAGTCTTGCTACACAGGTTAGAGTTGTTTTTGCTAACAATAGCTAGATCAGGGTTGTAACATCAAGCTTCCAAAGGGCACTAGAAAATGATGGCGGCAGCTAGGGTCGTGTAGGAGACGTAGATGTTGACTGTCTAACCATTCTCCGACAGCTTGTCCATCATTGTTCATTGTAGCACCATTGAGTACTATGGCTGTTGAAATCGCCAATGAAGAAATGAGGTTTGGTGGAATTCCCGAGATTGAATTGATGGTGCACTGATGGTGTCCTGTAGACTGATGTAACTATGACACAGCTGAGTTCAATGGCGAGGACTTTGATGTTGTCAGCAGACATTGAGGTTGCATCTACAACAGTGCATGTTTTCACACACACGAGGAGCATTCCTGGTGTGATTGGACGATGATTAAGCTATGATTAGCAGTTTCTCTATGGGTTTCCCTCAAACACAGGACATCGCATTGGAGTTGGATTGCTAGCCATTTCATGTGCAGTGTACCATGTAGGGCGCTTATGTTGGCTTTTGTGCGAATTTACAATTGCAATATTGACGTTGTGTATATTGATGTGTTTTGTAGACTAAGTAGGTGGTTTGTGTCCATTGAGGTGCAATTATTATGTTAGCATACTAATAGGTGATTTGGAACCGAGCCGTTAAAGGCCGACTCAGAGATTTCGAAATATATATTTTTTGTGTGTAGTAATAAAAAATAGTCACCCAGAACTAAAGATAGTCCGGGGAGATAGTCACCTAAAATGCTTAACTTCAAATTAAAATGAATCGAATTTTCAATTTTATACAGTAAAGATTTATGCACAGTATAACAGTGCCATAGGATAATGTGTATAACAAAAATTCCTGATCCAGAATTTTAGTACAAAGTTGTGATTTTCTATATGAAGGACTTCGATTTGAGTTAGTTATTTCACACAATGATTAGTATATGGATAAGCATTATGAATATCAAAAGAACACGATTTGTTTGAGTCAGTCTTAAGTATCATGTCTAATGCGCATTTTTCACCTGTGGCCAAAAATATCGCCCGAGACCCGAAACTACCCATTCTATATATTGTAGTCGGGTATCTACGGAGGGATTCCATGCATCTCCAGGACTCCACCAAACCAACTGTTAGAAAATGGTGTATAACATCTAAAATGTGTGCCATTTTTGGACTGTTATAGTAGCTTCCATTCTGTGATTAAAATTATTATTTGATTTCTCTATTTTACTTGAGAAAATATTTCTCACGGGAAAAGTACTTTGTTTATTATGGATGACGATGCGAAACTCAATTCAATGCACGCGAGGATCAAGTAAATGATACAACCCGAGAAAGTAACTTGATAAAATATTATTTGGAAGTTCGGAGAAACTGGCGAGCACAGAATTAAATAAAGACGAAAAATACACGGTCTCGAACCCGGACCTCTCGCTATCTAAGCGTGAGAATTACCACTGGGCCACAGAGGACTGTGTTTACATGGATACCAGAGAAACGAGCTCTAATGTATTTCAGTCTTTATTTCAGAGTTTCAAGCGGCCATAATTATATTATATATTTGTAGAAGGGTGGGCCTATGATGCATGATTCTAGCAGAATCTATGACGATGCGAAACTCAATTCAATGCACGCGAGGATCAAGTAAATGATACAACCCGAGAAAGTAACTTGGTAAATATTATATAGAAGCTCGGAGAAACTGGCGAGCACAGGACGTAAACGTGAACTATTATCATCCCATTGCACCAAAACTGAAAACCATAGATAGGGAAACTTTTTTTTTTGTTTTGGCTGAGGGCTTTCTGCGTTGAGGTGTGCGTTTATATTTATTTGCCCAAGTGTTTAGTTCTTCTTGAATAGCTAACCGTTAACATGTGAATGAATTTTCTTCCAGAGACAAGTGGTCGGGCTAACATCATGAAGGAATTTCCAAAACTTGGTTCCAAAGAGAAGTTCGGCTTCTCCAACGTGGATATTAGTCATGTTCAAGCCCACTTTGACCAAACGGGCGTAACTCACCATGACTTCCCTATTCAACTGAGAGTCGATATGACCTCAAGTTTTGCTTCAGAGCCATCCACTGAAGGAGATTTGCTGATTGATTTTGCTGCTAATTCAATTGGGTTTCGGAAGAATAGTGAAGGCGAGCTCAGAAAGCGATTCTTACAGTTTCTCGGGAGCGCTAAGTGCGCGGAAAGACAAGAAGGACGCATTTTCTTCAATGGTGACTGGGGTGTGACCATTGCTCCATCGAATTGAAGCTTTGAGGAATTAACTTTCATCAATCTTGAAAAACCTTCATCTTTAAGACCGACTCAAAGCGCCATCGGATATTAATGCGTGGTTTCAAATGTTGTGCGTGAAATAATTCTATTAATTGCTAAAGACAATAGATTTGTTACTATGAAGTAGAGTTAGGTTGAAAGCCAATACATTCCGGTCAAAAGCTTAACAATCTAAATGAGGAGACTTTAGTAATTGAAACGGCTAAGGTCAAGAATGCTTTGGTGAATATTAAGCAGATGGTCAATCCTTAGTAATCCCGACAATTACAGACAAAAGAAAATCAACAGAGGGTAAGACCATTAGAGGTAATAATGCGCAACCTTGGTGCACGCCAACGCCATTGCCATTTCATTGTTTAGTCATTTTGTACCTTAAACCTTTGCAGCATTGCTTAATAATACCAGGTGCCCTAAAAGAAATATATAAACTGTGTGTGTGTGTGTGTGGGGGGGGGTTCTCAGTTGTAAGATTTGCACGGGAGTGTACGGCCCAGAAGACTTTCTGGTATAGCTATGGGCCCAAAAAGTACCGACAAATTTAGGAGTGATTTACCAAATATTCTCCCCAAAAATTAAAAGGTGCTATATTTTCACTGTCTTGTAGAAAATTTATCAAAATTCCCCCAAATTTTACAAGGTTAATTATGAACCAGTGTAGTCCGCTGGACTCACAGTCCACCTACACATCGGTAAAGAATAGGACACTCGATTCAGTTGACTTTTCCCGCAACATTAGTCTCATGCTTTATTCCATTGTTGCCTATGGAGCCCGGACTATGGCTCCCTCAGACTATATCACACCGGAACTGTTGAAAAAAAATGTGGCTCATTATTAGTATTTTATGGGTCTTATTATTGTCAAATTTGGTATATTTCGGGGACAGCTTCTAGAATCTTGACCAGGAATACCCACTCAAACTCGAATCAAGAACCCCCTTGGGTCGGTCTAAACTATTTGAAAAACTGAATTTCTTTAATAACCATTTCACTAACAACAGTGATAAATGAACATTTTAATATAAACTTGTTGCAGCATGTCAGACTCCTGTCATTCCTATTGATTACACTCATACTCAGGCTTGAACATATATTCCGTCCATGCATGGCTTTCTTCTGTAATGTTGACTAATCGTTGTGTAATTTCATTTGGTATTGATTGATTAATACCAGAGCTGGTACAATGGACCAGTAAATTTAAGATTTGACCCAAAACAAATTGCAACGGAAACAATGTTGTGTTAAAGGTGCATTTCATGATTCTATCTCCTTCTGTTTTGTTCATGTTTCGCTAGATATCCTTGAGAAAAACTTATTCCCAAAATTTCAGTTGATTCTGATCTCGCGTTTTGGTGTTATGAGCAAATGTTCATGGTTATGTGTCTTATGGTGGGACACCTTTGCGTTACAAACCCCAATTTTTGTGATTTACCCTCCTTTTCACTTCTTTACTATATAGATTCAAAACTATAAATCTGACACCCATAAAACTATATATTTTTGGAAAGCTTATGGTTCAAGGAATCCATTTGTACTAGTTTCATGACAGTATTCAGGGTGGTCACTAAAATATATAGGGTGATATTATTAAAAACATCAGATTTTGTTCATCACATTATACTTCATTGTAATTTTTCTCTGGTGGTTAAAGAATCTTAAAACCAAGTACATATATTACAGGGACACCATATACAAAGCTTCATAAAATTATAATTATAATATGTTTTTTGATGATCTCCGATGGCAAACAGGGTGCACAAAATCATATACAACTTTTTAAAATTAAGCCCATGTAGCATATTGAATATTTTAATAAAATGAAGAAACAGTGGCTACTCTATTTGTCGTTTGGATAACTCATTAAGTCTGGATGCCAATAAATGTTATCCAGAGTCATTTAAAAAGTATAGGGTGTAGTGTGGTAAAATACTAAATGTCAAAGTGCTATCAAGTAGAGCACTTAAAGTTTCACATGTGTGTAGTAGGGACGTTTCTTGAATAAGCCCAAATCAATTATAATGTCAACTTCAATTTACTCTTAAATAAAGTTTTGAATACATACAGGTGTCTAATTAATATAATCATGTCACATGTGAAAACACAATTAACAATAAGAACATTATAGTGAGGATATTCAACGTGGGGTATTGTATGAATTTTGTAGCGTCTGTGACCTGCTTATTACTAATATCTCATGATCACAACCATAAATTGGGGCCAATGTACAAATGTTATATCAAAATGTGTGAGCACTGTAGAGCACCCAATAGTGTTTAAAAATGTTTTATGAGTTTATTAATAACACAAGTAACACAATTTTATTAATTACCATTTTTGTGAAGACCTTTGTAAGATTACAGGGGGCTACATTTAAGGGGGGGGTGGTATGGGGTCTTGACTTTGGTAAAAAATTGTTCCATTTACGAAAAATGAGATAATAGCAATTGGGCTTAATTGTGTAGATGGGTAAATCTACAAAATGCTTTTTTATTCGAATCGCAATCGGACTGTCATTCCCCCCCGAGATATGAACTGTCAAATAGAAAAGGCAGTGTAACGCGAATTTGCCAAAACGCCTAGTCTCCTATACTTTATCATGCATGTGAAAAATTTAAATGGGTTTATTTAGATATTTTAAAAGAATTTTTTACTTTTTTTATTTTTTTCCCCCCCCCTTGGGCACTACGGAGTCCAACTGATAAATTAAAAAAAATGCAAAGAACCAAAGCAATTTTTTTTTTGCCTGATATTGTTCACACATGTACATATAAGTAAACAATAATTAGTCCATTAAATAATTACCCCTTATGTGCTGAAAACAAACAATTTTCGTGTGGACGTTTGCTAAACCGTTACTGTACAAAGTCTATGGGAAAATGATGTGTATTTGTGCAATAGTTTTTTTCTTTAAAATCCATTAAAATTCCCTAAATTTTTTTTTGTTAAATATATGTTATTTGGGTCTTCAAGAGTAGATATCAACATAATAGTTTTCCAAAAGTTTGATGTAAGTGCGGAAGGCCATGTTAATTGTTCCGTCTTTTTGCCCATTTTTCGCTGTGTTTTTGAAACAATTTTTGGCCCTAATTTGCATCCCAAATCACACAATTTCATTTTTATTTCTGATTTTGGTGTTGTCTTGTGACCCTTCACATGTGGATAAAATATGGTGCAAAATTCCCTCGGGAAAGTGGTTTCCTTAGGTGGGGTCCCATGGAACCTTCCTTGGGACCCGACGGGAAGGGAAACCCCTTGTCACTTAAGTGGTTCATTTTTCCGTAAACATGATCATGGCTGTCGTGACGCTTTATCACCTAATCATTAATTCGGTATTAATTGCAAGTAAATTTACAATTAAATTTTTAAATTTGCCTTCAAATTACCAGCATTCCCATTAAAAGCTAGTATTATGTTAAAAGCACATTCTGTATTAAATAACACACTTACAATATGTGCCAGAAAAATAAATTCCATTTTTCCATTGAGGTTTGTACATACTCATCCACCGCCACTCCTTCACCGCCACTCCACCAGATTTACCTTTGTTAATATTTGTGCACGTTTGCTAATTAAACAAATTTAATGTTCAAATGTAATATAAATTTTAGAAAAGTAGAATAACAAATCTTTGAAATGATCCCTAAATAAAACATTGAACACTCGATGCTCTTGCAGCAGCTTGTTGAACACAGAAGAGGAGGATAAAATGTAACGCCGCCAACTATATGGGTGTCCCCCATAAGACACATGACCTTCAGTATCACATCTCCCTTGCATAGAACTGAACAAAAATAAAATCGCAAATTTCTTGCAGAACGATTATGAACGCATGCTCAAAATTTATACAAATAAGTTTGCACTAATAAACTCTTAGTTTTTCTGAGAAAAACAGAGTTTTTTTTGAAGTGATAAACTTAAGTTTTTATCTGAGAAAAACGAGTTGTTTTCAGCTTGAAAACTGTATACAAGTGATAACTTAGTTTTTCTAATTTTGAGGCATTCGGTGCTTACTGTTTGAAACTTAGTTTATCAGCTGACAAACTTTAGTTTTAGTGAAAACTTAGTTTATCAGAAAAACATATTTATCTGAAATCTGTTTTCTCGTGCATGCTCAATATATTTTTGACCGTAGTTTTTTCAAGTGACAAACTTAATTTTGATCAGAAAAAACATTTATCTGTGAGAAACTACGTTTTTAGGCACAGTATAAGCATTGGCCATGGATACTGTGTATAACAAAAATTCTGGATCCAGAATTTTAGTACAAAGTTGTGATTTTCTATATGAAGGACTTCGAATTGAGTTAGTTATTTCACACAGTGATTAGTATATGGACAAGCATTATGTATATGCAAAAAACACTAAAATGGTTGCCAAAACGGGTGAACTTGTAGAAAATGGTGTATAACATCCATCAAAAATATGTGCCAAATTGAAAAGAAAATCATTGTAATTTTATTTCTAATAATTAGTAAGTAACTTCCCATTATTGAAATTTCCCAATTAAAACAAATCGAAGATGGCGTCCAAAATGGCTGCCAAAATAGGTAAAATCTTAGAATAATGTATAATATCCAAAAAAAATGTCAAATTGGGAAAATATTCATTGGAATTTGGTTTCTAATCATTAGTAAGTACTTTCCCGTTATTTTATTTTTCATAATTAAAATAAAATCCAAGATGGTGTTCAAAACGGCCCCAACATGGGTAGAAATGCTGGGATATTTGATAAGTGGTGGTTAATAGCTTAACAAAATGTCCATTTTAGTAACATTTTTGCCTTCACCTAATATTCTTAATTCGAATTCTATGCTAAAGTTTTGGCAATTGTATGAATCAGCTCATGTACTTTCTGCAATAATGAAAGTTTTGTAGCATAGTTTGATAAGCAGTGAACAATCGTTATGTAGACAACCATTTTCCTTTCATCCAATATTCAAAAGTGGAATTCTATGACAAAGTAATGTTACGGTCATCTTGACCAAGGCCAAAACCACATCTAAACTTCGGATTCAAACTACTGAATTATTATTATTATTAAAACTTCTTTATAGAGGGTAACCTCAATCAGTGATCTAGCACTGCTTTCCATAAGGGCCCTCTTTCTTAAAAGTACATACAGAATCATAATATTAAATGCATACAAAATGATTTAAAAATACATGATTAAATATTCAGGAAGATATATAGATATAATAAAACCAAATTACATAACAGCTCAGAACTATCTAAAACCATTGACTTAATGCTAAAAACTACAACAAAAGCTTACAAAATAGAAAGCGAATTTCATAACAAGATAAAAGGAAGTGAAGCACCTACCATAAATAACACCCAAAAGTAATACATGCCCCCTAACGGGTAAAGGCCTACAGAACATTGAACAAAATATTATTACATACCAGAGCCTAAATAATTTTTAAAATTCTTCTAATAAAACTGGAGATGTTTACTGAATTTTTGACATAGCTTGGTAGGTTGTTCCACAATCTGGTCCCGGAGTTCAAATATGTACGCTTACCCCCATTCCGTTTTAATACGTGGACAGCCAAGATAATTAGCACTTTGTAAACGAGTATTGTAGCAGTGAGTATTACGCTTTTGTGGACACACTTATACATTACAATAAATTTGAAATAGTTAGCACGTTCATATACATTCATCCAATTTAGCTCCTTTTAAATTTCATCAACATGTTTTCCCCTAACTTTATATGCAAGAGTGAGTCTGGCTGCGTGGTTTGTAGTATTTGAATTCTGTTTACAAGTTTCTTGGCGGCACTAGCCCATATGGGACAACAGTAATCAATAACAATGGAATTGTATACAGCATATTCCTTGTATTCTGATCAATAACTTGTCTAAGACGTTTTATGATCCCGATCTTTTGAGATAGTTTAGCAGCAATTTTTATCTGTATGCATAATTTAACTGTGGATCAAGCCACATGCCCAAGTATTTAAAGACATACACAAGCTCCAAGTTTTCGTGTTTGAGACGAATATCAAGGGTGTCATTCTTCACTTTTTGGTGAGACCCAAACAACATCACTTTGGTTTTAGAGGCGTTAATAGTAAGTTTGTTAACATGCATCCATTCAGCAATTCTAACAAGCTCCCTGTTGAGAACATTTTCAATATCAGACCAAGATTTAGATTTATACATGATGGCTGTATCATTAGCATAAAGAGCAACCCTGCTTTCAGTAAGGACATCAGTCAGGTCATTGATAAAAATAATAAAAAGTAAAGGGCCCAAAATGGAGCCCTGTGGCACACCAACACTCACCGGCAAAAGGTCCGAGCTGATGTTGTCAATTACAGTACATTGTTGGCGGTTACTAGGATAGTTCAAAAACCAATTCCATTAATTACCTATGACACCATGATGTTTTAACTAAGATAGAAGCACCTGATGGTTAACAGTGTCAAACGCCTTTTTAGATCTAAAAAATACAGCGCCGGTAATATCCCCATTATCCATATAATGGAGTAGGTAACCAGTTACATCGGGATTGCAGTCAAGGCGGAATGCTGCTCTCTAACGCCTGGTTGGTTTTACACAGAAGTGCATTTGTTTATAAATGATCATAGACCTGTTTGTGAATGGCCCTTTTCAAGGATTTTAGAGATCACGGGTAACACTGAAATGGGCCTGTAATTGCCACAATCAGTTTTTGAACCATCCTTAAAAATAGGGGTAACCATTGCTATTTTCCATTCAGTGGGTATAACGGCAGTGGATAAAGAAAGATTCATGATATGGGTTAAAGGTTTTGCAATCTGATTAGCACTTGCCCTAAGCAACCGTGAACTTAGATCATCAATGCCAGTGGCTTTGTTAACACCAAGATTTGTTAATTGCTTGAGAACATAATCAATCTCAATATCAACAAACTTGAAGGGTTTGCCTTCATAGCTCAAAAAAAAAATCAACACTTTTACAACTGGTGTCGTTGTCAAACTCACGGGCAAGTTTTTGGTCTATTTCAACAAAAAAACCTGTTGAAATTATTAGCTACTTACCATCCACAATGATTTCTTTAACATTATCTTTCATTTTTGTTGGCAGAAGAGATCTAATTGTTTTCCATAACATCTTACTATCGTGCTTGTTCCCTTCAATAGTTTTGATAATAGTAAAACTTTTTAGCCACCTTTATCGTGTTGTTGACTTGATTTCTAACACTGCGATATATATCCCAGTCCTTAGCACTTTTGGATTTAATTGCTACCTTTATAGTAGTCACGATCCTTTGATAGAGACAACAACTCATCATTAAACCAAGGGGGCTGGATACCTTTGATACGAACTTCAATAAACGGGGCATGTTTGTCACAAACCGCAATTAATTTCTCTTTAAATAAACACCAAGATGCATCCGGGTCATTTGCCTGCAAAACAGAATACCATTTTGTGCTATTGAGATCTTCTTGAAAAGAGTCATTATTAAACTTACGATAAGTTCTAGTTCTAATGGTCCTAGGTTTCCCTTTTATGGGACGAGCTTTATATGTCATATAGATCAGATTAGGGTCACCAAAACTCACAGGTATATTACCTGATGTGAACATTTTGTTAATATTCGACACAAGTATTATATCAATACAGTAGGAACCTTTTTAATTTACACGCGTCGGGGTGTCAATAACATTATGTAACTAAAATTGCTGACATAATTGCCTCCTAATCTTCGCAGTTTGGGGTTTATAAAGATCAAGATTTAGATCACCATTCACAACTATATCACTGTTGCCTCATCAAGAAGATGATAATTGAGTAAAGACAAGTTAATTCAACCCAAGTTAATTCAATTGACTCAAGTTCAAGTACTGAGTCAATATTCAGGAAAGTTATTTTAATACCCTTCAAATATTACAATGAATCGATGCAGTTCTCAGATTCAATGTCTGTGGGATCAACTTGATCATAGTTGGCTAGACAATACATTGTATACTAGATTTTAAATGTAATAACAAAGTATTTATTTTGATCGTGTGTTTAAGTCAATCACATTAAAACATTGATTAGATATCAATAATGAACAATTTATCTATAATAAAGTTATGGTTAATTAATAATCTACTAAACTTACTACCCGGTGTGTGCAGCGACGCGGGCTGCAGCAACATTGCAACAAAGATGCAGTTACTAAAGTCCTGGTGAATATCACAGCGTAAATTTTAATTTCCCATAGTGGGACGTGTCCACGGACGACTTGTCCTTCCTGAAGAGAACCAACTCCTTATGACTCCCGAAGCTCGGAGATTGACTGAATAAAATGTCCAAAAGTGCTGTAGCTTGTTTATCCTTGGATAACTCAGAGGCCACGAAATACAAAATCGAAGACGGCTACACAATCGGACAACAACTATTGGAGCTGAGACAACGCAGACACTGATATATGGCCACTACGAAGACAGTGTGTTCTAATGACTGTCACTGTCACTATTATGAGATCTCTCTCATCAACTTCAAGTAACTGGATGTCACTCTACTTAGAGCAAAGATGTTGAAACTCTGGCTGCATCTCCTCTCTCAAATGCTCAATCAACTCCAGAAGGATCTTGCAATGTCTATGAGTCATGCACTAAATATAGCACATTACATTATGAGTCTTGAGCTTACTAGAATTTTCTCCATTCTTTCCATGCATTCCATTAATTGATAACATTTTATGAGCTAATTTATAATTTCAACTCACTGTTAGCGGCAAAAGTGAAATAATATTCTAAGGGACCTGTAACAGTAAACAAAAAACTGTAACTACACTAAAATAACTAGATAATAGCAGTAACGATTAAGAAACATTTCTATTATTTGGCCTACTTTCGAGGCCATTTTGGCTGCCATCATCGATTGCGAGAATTGTAACAAAATGCAACTTCCAAAATTACTACTATTGAAAAGAAAATCATAATTTAAATTAACCATTTATGCAACTACCACAGTTTGTTGCTGTTAGATGGTATTTTCTATGAGTTTGTATTTTAGCAGCCTTTTTGGATGCCATCTTTTGGATTCTTTAAAATTGAACAAAAAATCTTATTAGAGTAAATCAAATTCCAATGAATAACTTTCAAATTTAACCATTTTGGGGATGTTATAGACTATTTTCTATGATTTTACCCATTTTGGCAGCCATTTTGGATGCCATATTGGATTGGTTTTAATTGGGAAAAATGCAATAAAATGTGAAATTTCTCACCAATGATTAGAAACCAGATTTCAATGAATATTTGTCCAATTTGACACATCTTTTGGATGTTACACACTAAGATTATACCCAATTTGGCAGACTTTTTGGACGCCATCATTGATTTTTTTTATTTTGGAAACAAAATCCAATGGTAAATTATTAACTAATGATTAGGAACCAAATTCCAATTAATATATTACAAATTTGACACATCTTTTGGCTGTTACACACGATTTTCTATGATTTTACCACAGATTTTATTTATTTCTATATCTATGGATTTTACCGATTTAGGCAGACATTTTGGACTGTTATAGTAGCCTCCATTTTGTGATTAAAAATATTATTTTATTTCTCTATTTCACTTGAGAAAAGATTTCTCACGGGAAAGGTACTTTGTTTATTAGGGAAGAGAAAATGAAATTCCTCTAGTGCTATATTGAGATCATACCAGATGTTATTTAGATAGACTGTGCAAGAGACGAACAGAATTCCCCAAAATGCTAAGTTTAGATGAGTCAAGTTGTTTATGCTTTGAGATCATTCTAGATTGCAAAATAGGTACTTTCCCATGATGTCATTAAGGAAGATGATGCAATGCGGATGATGTCATTTATGTGAGTTCCAATTGGACAGAGTTAAGCTATGTTTATGCATGATGTTGTTATTTAATTAGAATGCAAAATATGGCCGGGATGTATTGGGCCTATGGGAGATTACAGGGCAAAAAGTCTGAAGTCACATATTTAACTTTCAAATATAGATTGAATCATTCAGTATACATTTTCTTTTTGATCATGTTGATTGTGATGCCCTGAACAGTTTGAGACCAGTTTTAACAAAATTGAACCATTTTGTAAATTTTACCCCATGAACACCTTGAACTGTAACATCCCATTGCACCAAAACTGTAAACCATAGCTGGAGGTATTTTGAGGTATTTTTTTTGGCTGAAGGCTTTCTGCGTTGAGGTGTGCGTGTGTATTTGCCCAAGTGTTTGAGTTCTTCTTGAATAGCCTAACCGTTAACATGTCAACGAATTTTCTTCCAGAGACAAGTGGTCTGGCTAACATCATGAAGGAATTTCCAAAACTTGGTTCCAAAGAGAAGTTTGGCTTCTCCGACGTGGATATTAGTCATGTACGAGCCCATTTTGATCAAGCGGGAATAGCTCACCATGACTTCACTATTCAGATGAGAGTCGATATGACCTCACGTTTTGCTTCAGAGCCATCCACCGAAGGAGATTGGCTGATTGAGTTTGCTGCTAATTCCAATTGGGTTTCGGAGAATAGTGAAGGCGAGCTCAGAAAGCGATTCTTACAGTTGTCTCGGAGCGCTAAGTGCGCGTAAAGACAAAATTACGCATTTTCTTCAAAGGTGACTGGGTTTGATCATTGCTCCATAGAATCGAAGCTTTTGAGGAAATTAATTTTATCATGCTTGAAAAAAAGCCTCATCTTTAAGACCGATTCAAAGCACCATCGGATATGCGTGGAATCTGTTAATTGCTAAAGACAATTATGCCTTTGTTGCTGTGACGTAATTCTATTTTTGAAACGCAAAAATTAAAGCGAAGTGCCAGGCTAATATAATTGCGCTTCAACAGATTATAAATACATTTTTGTTTCAATGAATTCTTTCATCCAGAAAAATGACACTAATTTTACTTGGTCTCAAAGTAAACGTTTATAAGATCTTACGTATGATTGCAGCAGCCAATCTTATCGGCCCCACGAGAAAAATTAAATCATGATTGTATATAGTACATAGTGTGCTTGAAAATAAGTAGACTTGAAAAGATTAGTGAATGCCATAACCAACCTTTTCAGCTATATTCTGTTTAAGAACCGGCACCAGTTTTTAATCGAATCCGTTAACTGCTTTTCTTTCTAACTACTCGACACACTATATAATGCCGATTTTCGTACCAAGAGTACCCCAGACATTCCACAGACACATGTTTTTATCTATGACTACAAAGTCATACAACTCCACAATGCCGAGCGACTTCACCATGCCGAATCACCAATGCCGAACATGGCGACCTCCATGGGGCACATTTATTAGTTAATTCTGCTCTATAAGGCAAACCATATTGGCAGTAGATATTTATTTCTTTCAGACGGCAAAGACATCTATTAAACATCTTAAATTAAAAATTAGCCTGTTTAGTACACTTTAAGTAGATCAGGTTGAAAGACATAATACATTCCAGTCAAAAGCTTAAATCTAAAAAAGTAAAATTATATGAAATGGCCAGGTTACGAATTCCTTTGGTGAATATTAAGGCAGATGGACAATCCTTACTAATCCCCCGACATATATACAGACAAAAAAATAAAATCACAGAGAGTAAGACCATTAGAGGTAATATGCGCACCTTGTGCAACCCAAGGGTGTATTGAGTCAATTCCACAATGTTTTGGCAATTTTGCCTCAATATGGGGGCATGTGATCCCACAAACCTCTATCTTAACACTAAACCCTGTCCCTTCTGCGCTCATTTTGATCCACAAAGTTTTTACTACTTTCAAAGGAATTTTAGCATTATCATGAAATGTCTTGTGGTTCTTAAACTTTTTGGAACCTTTTTAATCCCTAAGTACTGACATGCGTTTAGTATATATTTACAGTATAGTGTTTATATGGCCTCCATTTTTCCTGATTAAACTTTTAAAAATATTATTTTCTCAATTTTATTGTGAGAAAAATGTCTCACAGAAAGCACTTTGTTACATAAAAAGGCGAAAAGGGGTTCCCCTAGATTTGTTTAGCAAATAGCGCCTGTTAGAAGATTGCACAATAAGGGAGTGTGGAATTCCCCAAGAATGCTAAACTTAAAACTGAGTCATAACTTGTTTTGTTTTGAGATTAAAACATTGTAGATCAGGGAATTTCCCCCACAAGGTTATATATGTCAGTGATGTAATTCGGATGTTGATTTTCAATGGTCAGCTAGTGCAAGGTTATGTTTATGCAATGATGCTGTGGTATGTCTATTTTTTAGACTTGGGAGCTTTGTGAAGTCGTATTATTTGAGATTTGATTTAAGTCTCGCAGTCACATTTGCAATCAGCTATACGGTATAGTTATAGCTAATTTTATCAACAATAATGGTAGATTTTATGCTTCACAAACAGTGCCGGAATTTATTATATGTCACTTCCATGTGGCAGGTGCTTAGTGCTGTAATTATTATACTGTCGTCTTTGAAGCTGCATGATGAAAGTGCTGGGAATCAAAATAGGATCAAATTGTGGACAGATAGAAATCGTGGTGACTATCCTGGACTGATATACGGTGGAAGAGTTGCCGTCGAGGGTTTTATTTAACCTTGTCGTCCTGAACTGCTGGACAAAAGTTTTCTTCAGGACCGAGAAGATTCCAATGAATATTACCCGAGGATTATAAGCGTGACTTGCATGCTGCCCTTTTTGGAGTCTTCGCTGAGAGGACAATCATCGTTGAACTGCAACGCCCTTTTGAAGATTAAGGATCAGTTATATAAATGGGTGGTAATTGTGTAATTTGATTTCGTAATGTCATTAAAAATCTGTATATTATATAAAATCAGTCAATGTGCACAAGGCTCCTTTATTTGTGTTGAAGTATTCTGCCCTTAGGCGTCCACGAGACGTAAATAAACAATAGCACCATTGCAAGCATTCGGATGGTTCAAAGGCACCTTCTGAGTTGCACACCATGCCGTACGCTTGTTTGGTTCTATTTGCACCATAAACCTTGTCAGCATTGCTTGATAATACAAGGTGCCTGAAAAGAAATATATGAAACTGTGTGGTGTGTGTGTGCTGTGCGGGGGGAGGGGGGGGTGTAAGGTTTGTACGACCCAGAAAGGTTCTGGTATTAGCTGGCCGACCAAAAAAATACTCGACAAAATCAAGCAGTGATTTACCAAATATTCTCCAAAAAAATTAAAAGGTGCTAAATTTTCGCTGTCTGGTAAGAAAAATTACAAAGTTCCCCAAAATTTTACAAGGTTAATTTGAAAAACCAGTGTAGAAGTTGTTTTTCTAGTCCGCCGGATCCTAGCCACCTACAACGGTAATGAAGCTATCTAGCGGCCGCAAGCCGAGATGCTGTTCACAATTGTGCGCCAAATGTCCCTGTCCTTCGTTAAGTGGGGATGTCAGATGGATCCTGTAGGATGTCTCGAGAAATTACGTCAATGTAGTAAGCGGGCGACGACCCACTGTTTGGACGTGGTAAACCTCAACATGTGATGTAGAGACTACTTGCATAATGACAGTGACCGACAAATGGAAGTTTGGCGCTGCGGCAACAGAACTGAGATTGAGGGATATCTTCATATATCTGTGCTTTGGCCATGTGCTCACGCCAGGGTATATTTGTTTTGTACTATCATAAGAAGCCTGGTGTATAGTTGCCATCCAGTCTATCCTGTACTTTTTTTTGGTCCAGGTCTCAGACCCATAAAACAGGATACTCTCTACACAGGCTCTAAAGAACTTCAGCTTGGTGGAATTGGAGATACCAGATTGGCATAAGTGGTGCAGTTTATTGCAGGCATTCCAAGCTTGTCCTTTGCGTGACAGGAAGTCTTTCTTGCTTTCGGCAACATAGGACCCATGTACTTGAAGTCCCTGACCTCTTTAAGTTGGGTGCAGCATTCTCAAGTGATGGTAGTAGATCTTGTGCACCACATATCCGATCGGCTGTTAGAGCTAGATCATCTGCATAGTCAAAGTCTATGAGATGCTGGCTTTGGTGACGTCTATAACGCTTGGGTTTGATGGTGAGTCCTTTTTCGTTCATGATGTCAAGACTCTGTCTGAGGATGTAATCAACCACGATTACAAAGAGATAGGGGCAAGAGTTTATACTTGGAGGATTCCAGTAGTTGTTACGAACTCCTTTGTTGGCCCATCCATGATCTGAACAAAGCTAGATAGTCCACGAGCCACAAGGTTTGTCAGTATCATCGAGGGCAGTAAGGCTCATAGTGATTTCTGGCAAGGTATGGACCCCTAGAATTAGAAAATATGTGATAGCATTTCAGCGGTGGTAGCTTTTTGTGTGTTATCACCTTTTTTTCAAAATGGCCGCCAAATACTTAATATCACGATGGTGTGGCCATATCTTAGCTCATATAGCAGTCAGGACAGTAATTTTGATGTCTGCAACCAGGCTTTAGGGTCTGATCTTTAATCGTTACCATTAATTGTGAATTGTTCATGTATGTTGACATCCAAGATGGCCGCCAAAATGGCTGCCACCACGGAAAATTTGTCGTAAGTTTGCTCCTAAGGAGTTTAGATGAGTAAGCTTAGTTGGTGTTTATAACCAGGATTTAGGTGGGTGGGGAAGATGTCATATCCATAGTCACCCTAAACGATTAAATAACCAAGTTATTGGGTGTAACACAACTTAGATATGAAAGTGAAAATGAGGTTTAGTATAGTGAATATATTTTCCACATCTAGTGCAGATGAGGGTGAGGATTCAGCAGCATAACATCATCTATCCTGAATGGAGCGTGTCCTTTGATTACCAAAATTACTGCTGTTAGACTTAGGCTCCCATGGTATTACGACACAATCCATAGTGCAAGGCGTGAATGGCGTAGACTGGAACAAAAATGGAAGAAATGTCAATCAGAAGAGGAGGAAGAATGCTTCTGGCTGCAGAAGGAACTGGTTGGCAGGCTCATCACTGAATCTAAAGTTTTCTTCTGTTACGTGTGCCTCTTCTAATTCTGAAGAAATGGTATGCACTATCTTCTTTATAAGATCCTGCCTCATTTTAATTCCAAGCACGAGCTTGCTGACAAGTTCTTATCATTTTTCATCAAGATAGTTAAAAAGATCCGAAATAATATTGGCTCATGCAATGTAACTGTTAATGCCAATCTTGATGAATATATTACAGTTTCTCAATCTCTCTTATCTGATTTCCAGCAACTTGAAAGTAATGATGTTGCCGAGATTATTAGTCAATTTCGTACCAAAAGCCGTACCCTGGACTCCGTTCCATCTTGGCTTGTGAAAAAGAATTTGGATATTTTCGTTCATCTTATTACTTAACTCGTCAACACATAGCTTTCCTGCGGCATATTTCCATCTGAGTTCATCATAACTCATGATATTAAAAAGAGCAATCTGGATAGAAATTTCCTCAAACTATCAGCCTATTGCCAACCTTCCATTTCTTTCTAGAGCCATCGAGAAGGCAGCGTCACATCAAGTAATTGGCCATGTGGATAGCAGCAATCTGGGTAAGCATCTTCAGTATTCGCCCCAACATCACCACAGTACGGAAACAGCCCTTCTTAAGGTTAAAACTGATCTGCTCCGATCCCATGAAAACAATAGAGCTGTCCTCGTGGTCCTCATTGACACCATCAACTATTGCAAAGACTAGAAACTGCATTCGGTATTAGGAACATGGTTAAATCTTGGTTTTCTACCTATCTTAAAGACTGTCACAAAGGTCTCTATTGATGGTGAATTTTCTTCAAATCATGTCATGAGGTACCCTACCGCAGGGTTCCATTATAGGCCCACATGTGTTGTAAACTCTCCCAGGCGGTAATGCCATTCGTGCTTTATCTTTCGCCAATGACTTAAAACTGCATGCTAAGTTGGATCCCCAAACCAAAGGTGATTGTGAACAGGTTATCTTTTATTGATGTGATCAACGCATGAATGATCCAAAACATGCTTCGCCTGGACCAGGATAAGATGGAATTCTTTCAAATTGCCAATCTAAATGTCTCTATCTGATCTTCATTTGCACCTTTGTGAAGTATCCATTCGTAGATTACCATCAATCAAGAACCTAGGCAACATCTGGTGTATCCGTCGTTTCATCATCAGAGATGTTTGCCATATTGTGGTTAGATGACTCATCCTTTCCCACCTGGACTATGCAAATTCCCTTCTTAACGGGGCATGCGAGTTCGATCTCACTCATCTGCAACAGCTGCAGGACAAAGTAATGGGATTAGTCTTCTCATGTGGTGGCTGGTAGCAGACCTCTATCGGCTTACTGTTAAACAAAGGATAGTCTTCAAGCTCTTGCTGTATGTCTATAAGGCTGTCAACAACTCCGCCCCTGGCAATTGAAAACGCGTTTGTTTCCTTGATTCCTTCTTCATCTGCCTCTGTTCTTTGTAGGGGCTATATAAATGCTTTTATTATTATTAATAGGATGAGGCTAAGCTAGTTTACGACTATTAGATTAATCTTTACATAACAAATGCATCATCAGTCGGCTTCGGAGCAGGCGACTAGAAGCCTTCTGTAACTGCAGCGGTCTTTCAGATAGCGTTGATCTTGTTTCTTTGGTAATGACTCATGATTCACACCAATAAATGATGGTAACTATGTTGTCTCATAGAGCCTGACTTCTGTGTCGATTGGCAGGGATGTGCTACTCCAGAGGTTTTCCAGTTTCCAGAATGCTGCCCATGCAATTGCTTTTCTTCTCTTTAGATCGACAACACTATCGTGATACCCAAGTTATGGTACTATAATAGATTGAGCATTGCAGTTGGAGGTCATATTCTGTCTTAGGTACACAGACGACAAGACCTAGATCTGCTGCTTTTGCTGCAGATGCAGTCCCTAGTAAGCGTGATGGGTTTCCTGGGTATGGAGACACTTAGCAACATGACAATAAAAATACAGATATTCAGCAATCCTTAGCAGGGTACATCTACGGACCAGTGGGGGTGGGTCACAGCTCTAGCATCGGTTCCAGGAGTGGGATTTCTTCAGAAGGTAATCTACCAGTACAATGAACAGGGAATGGGCACTTCAACACATTCACCTTAAAAGACACCCCACTTCTTACTGGAAAGGTTAAACAAATACTTCCTATCTACCACGACAGTGCTATTATTGTCGAGCCCCTGAATGATATAACCAACGGAAGGAGAAGAAGGCATCAAAGGGCTTTCATCAACGCAATACTACCACAACTCTAGATAGTCTTATAGTCGCCTTTTTAAGACATGTTTTGTTTTGTTTTTAAAGGGCGGTGGGGACAGCGGGCCTATTCTAAGGCCCCCGGAACGCAGGGCGGCCCAGTGTCGGCGCCCACGGGGGGAGGGGGCATGGGGGGGATTTTGCCCCCCAATTTTTTTCCTGCCCCCCGAGTCCCCCCCCTGGCAGAAAGAAAAATGAGGGTTTTTTGGCAAAATTCGGCGATTTGGGGCCAAAAAGAATCACCAAATTTTGGGCAAATCAGGCGATTTTGGGTCCAAAAATTGGTTAAAAAGTCTCCACAAAAATTTGATACTTGCCCCCCCAGAATTTCCAACTTTTGCTCCCCCAAATTTTCCACTTTGGCTCTCGTATCCCCCCCAGAAAAAGAGCTCTGGCGCCGCCATTGGCAGGGCCCCCTTTTAGTCGCCTTTTACGACCTGTAAGGGGGGACAGCGGGCCTATTATTAAACAACAGGGGGCGACACTGCCATAGATATTTGGAAACACTCTTCAGATGGGATGCAGTGCACTCATCAGGATGACGGATACCAATCATCAATAGTGAATCAATGTGTGAGACTGTGTGAGGACAGGGATGGTCACTTGCTTCAGGGGGGGGGGAATGGATCACAATACACTGGCTGTTGGTGAGTAGTGTTAATACCTGGCTTACTGGAGCACTTGTGAATTATATGCTGGCTGGACTTGTTCTTCAAACTGCAGGAAAACACTCCAGTAAGACCAGGTGCTGTAATCTTGTAAGTAGCGTTACTTCCTAGTTCCAATGATTCTTAATTTTTTGTCACTATACTCTCCCCATCTTGTTGAACTTGAGCATGTTCTGGAGAACGAGTGAATTAGCTTAATTACACGTTTCCTGATTGATTCTGGCGGCATCTTGCCAACAGGCTGGGGCGCCGGCAGATTTTTACCCTATGCACTGTTAAAAATTTCCGTAAATTAAAACAGATTTTCCGTAAATTTACGGAAAAATCTGTTTTAGAAAACAATAAAAATAAAAAACAAAAAACATAAAAAATAGCTAAAAATGTTAATTTACGGAAATATTTCACAAATTTCTGGCAGCAATATTTCCGGACTTTTTTTTTTGGTTCCGTAATTTTAAAAATTACGGAAAAATTCTGTTAAAATACATATTTTTTTCCATAATATGAGACAAATTTCTGTAAAATTACTGTCAAAGTTCCGTTAATTGACAGAAATTTCTGTAAATTTACCCTAAAAATGACTGGAAATACTGCTGCCAGAAATTTCCGTAAATTTACGGACATTTTTTTTAACAGTGTGGTCCCCGACTTATGCTCCAGGTGGAATTGAAAAAAAAAAGTACCCAGACGCCGGGTCTTTTATCTACTATTACACCCGGGCCTTGGTGAAAGAAGCAGAATGACTTAAAAAAAAAAAGCAGGATTAAAGTTACGAAAATTGGTGTAATTGTCCCGGTAATTGTGTTTATTAGCATTTGTAATATGACCCCTATATGGTCCTGAAAAGCAGCTTCTTGTTAGCCTTCTGTGCTCTGGAAATTATAACGACCAGGAGCCGTTTTTTTCAGATGTTTGGCTCTTGGTCTGCGTTGGCTTAATAAAAGCCTGCATCTTGGATTCACATATAAACAGTTTATTGATTTTAAAGGTATAGTCCATTGAGACAGAAATGAATTCGTTGTCCCCTAAAACCTAGTTATATACACTAAAATCACTTTCCACTGCTCTTGGGAGCTTGCCCTAGGAGCCATTTTGGCAGCCATCTTGGATTTGAACGTAAAGGAATGCTTAAATGTTGTAAATAGTGACAGAAATGAAATCTCTACCCCCTTAAACATAGTCAAAGGCACCAAAATAAGCATCCTATCTGGTCTGTGAGCCTAGATATGACCACTTATATGTGTTCAGAAGCATTTGGCGGCCATCTTGAAAAAAGACTGATAACACACAAAAAGCTACCACTGCTGAAATGCTATCACATATTTCCCAACTCTAGGGATGTTTAGCTTGCCAACAATCATTATTAGCATTACTGCCCTAAAATGATACCGGTGGCGAAAATTTGGGGGCAAGGCTCGTAGCCTAAGATGGGTTATCATACATGATGGTAATTGCTTAACCGCTTTGACAGTCTCGTCTGGTAAGAATAAGCAGCATTACATCCCTGTTGACATTTTCAAAAGCCTTTGAGAAGTCTACAAACACAATTGAAGCCTTTCTCTTGAAAATTCTCAACTCTTCTATGATCCTTCTGAGGGCAAGTATATGAGATAGTGTTGATCTGCCTTTGCGAAACCCATTCTAGTTCCGTCTGAGAATGGGATATATGTGAGAAGTGATTCTGTTCAGCAGCATTGAGGTGTAGATCTTAGAGGCCAGTAGTGACAGTGTAATTCCTCTGTAGTTTTGGGGTTGTTAGAGGTCGCCTTTTTTGGTAGAGGAGTGATGAACGATGTTGATATTAAGGCAGCTGGTTTATTTCCCGTGTAGGTGTTGTTACAAAATCCTAACAGCTGATCATGGAATAGTGGACTCGTCCAGATTACTGCAGGAATGTTGTCGGGACCAGGCGTCTTGGTGTTGATCAGTTTCTTCAGGCAGATTTGAAGCTTCCCTTTAGTGAAATGTCCAGTCTGGACGGGAAGGGTGTCTGCTATAGAAAGGTTCATCTACTTGCCAAGTAGAGAAATTAACTAAAGTGCTTAAACCATGTGTCGAGGCGCTCTTCAGTTGTTTCATCTTTGATTCTTATAGGTAGGGTAGCCTTCTTATCGGTCAGCTCTCTCAGTGCCTCCCAGGCAGCAGCATGCTTGTTTTCAAGATGTAGGGTATAAAGTGCTTCAGCCTTGGCCTTAACATGCTCCTCAAACATCCTCAAGCACCTCGTTGTAAGCATCATCAAGCAGAGCCTTAGCGGCATCAAGGTTCTGCTTGGAGCTGCTGATGGATTTAATATGGTGCTTCTTGGCTGCAGACTTCAGTTTTTCTCTGGCTTTGCTGACTTCTGACATTTGAGGCAAAGGCAGCAGTCTTCTTCTTTCTTCTAGGCAGCATCTCCAGTGCAATTTGTTTCTTGGCTGAAGCGAGGGCATCATATAGTGTGCTGGAGTTCTTATCTTCAAGCTCATCAACAAGAGTGTTGAACCGGTTATGTACTGCTACAGTATACTGCTTGCAAAACTTTGTATCTCCGACTACCTTGCTCCAGTAAATTGTTTTCATGGGATCTCTAGGAGGGAGTAAAGAATAGGACACTCGATTCAATTGATTCTTCACGCAACATTTGTTTCATGCTTTGTTCCATTGTCGCCTATGGAGCCCGAACTATGTTGACTTTATTCGCCATTTTGGTTAATAACCAGACACGTAAGATAGTCAAAACTATTCCTTTATTTCATTCTATGAGCTAAACCAACAATTTGAACCACATTTTAAAAAATTGCAGCAACTTTTAAGTTTGACCCCTGTACAAACCAAAATTGACTTTTTTTACCATTTTTACACAGTTTTTACACCATAATGTCCTAAAACTATAAGTCACAGGTAGTATAAACTATACCTTTTTTTAATCCTTGTAACCAGACAGACATCATGGTGTGCTTTTCAACACATCGGAAAAATTCAAAAATTTTACCCCTGTTAACCTTGAAATCCAAGCTGGGGGCCATGAAAGGGGTGTGGCAAGTGCTTCCATCAATTTTTTGATTATCAATGTATAAAGTACTTTTGTACCAAAATTCACAATTTTATCCGAATTTGCACACTCACATAAGATCTGTTCACTACAGTCCCCCACTTTACCTTTCTATTGGCTAAAGTTTCAGTATAATTTTATATTGATGTAATTATAGTGCGAATGATTTCTTCACTTTTTAACATATAAATGATTCTTGTTAAATAATATTACTTTGTTTTTGGTTCTCACTTGGTGGTAAACTAAGTATTTTTAATTTTGTACACAGTTCAATTTATGTTTAATCTGTAATTATTTGTTATATTTGTATGTATAATTTTTAAGATGTACCCTGGGCCTTATGGAATCACACCACTAAATAAACTAGGTGTAGCAGACGACGTCAGTGCCGAGACAGTGTTGGCGTCCGGAATATGGCCCTTGCCTAAATGAAGAGTCACAACATTTTGATGAGTTGTGTCTTTAAATGAAATTTGAAATTAATTATAATGTGTGGACTAGTAATAAACCATTTTGGGTGGTAAAGATTTTGTCTGTGCCATTTTTGTATAATTTCTGAGGGTTTGGGGAAACTGTACAATTTTAGTTTCTAGTAACACTCAACTAGGCGTGAACGTTTTGAAAACATGCAAATCTTTCGATGCTCTGTATAGCTAAAAAAATCAGCCTTCATCATATGACTTTTTCATTTTGTTGAAGAGGTATGGTGCTAATCTTCCAAAAAAAATTCAGTTTTGAAGTAACCAGTCGCTTTATAGCCGAGAAATCGACGTTTGGTGAGAGGTCATTTTGTACACAAGTCTATGGGGAGTTATTTAGTGATGTGCTTCCTTATCTTGTATCATCCACTGAAAGTAATCCAGTTTAAAGAAGAAATAAAACAAACAAACTTAGTTTTAAACAAATCTAAAAATCAGTGAAACAGTTTGTCAAAGGGAACTGCAAAACCAAATCCATGCCAAAAATAATGAATGTTTATTTGCTGCTTCCTGTTTCTTTTGGTACATCAAAATATCAGAGAACTGCAAAATATGAACTGAAACTTTCCTAGGGGTCACTACATTTCTGGAGAGCGTAATAGTGAAGATTGGTATGTCAATGAAATGGTTTCTGTAGGTGCTAAAATTTATTTTCTTGCTCTTTTGGATTCAATAGGACCAGACTGTCAAAAATGATGGGGTTCAAATTTTTAAACTGTTTCCCCTTTCTTCAAGGGGGAAATGTTAGTACTGGGGAAAATGTTAGTACAGGAGAAAATTTGAAATTGAGTCATTGTTGTTTAAATGTAAACTAACATGTTCATCTCCTTATAAGCATTAGAAAAGTATATATTTGCCTAGGTTGCAACCTTTAGTTTAAGTGGCATAGCCCTATAATGGTTGAAGGTCATCCTGGGGTAAAATTTACCAGATACTCAGATTACGTTAAAACTGGTTGTTCGTATTAATCTTTAACAATTTATCATGAATAATGCTGTTAAAGGAGATCATCACGCTACGCTTTGCTTATTGTTCTCGCTGGGTTGATGGAGCGTCCATGTTGCCAACAAATAAAACAGGTGTGTGATGGAATGTTAGAAGTTTAGCGGATTATATAGTGTGTCGCACAAAATGTCACTGTATTCTAAGTTTTTAAAAAGCAGGACTAAAATGTCAGCCGAAACACTATCCAGCATGTTGTGGCGGGACCGGGCCGGCTCGCTTCCAAT
>JAMKCH010031263.1:0-17113 GCA_023653785.1 Ophioderma brevispina | reverse complement strand
CCACACAAATCTCCTCCCATAATAGAAAATGTTAACTTCCACGAATTGCTCATAGCGAGGCGGGCCGAGCGTCTTGTTCATTCTGTATTTAATACAATCTGCTGGTCCTACCTACATAACTGCCCAGTACAAATGACACACAATAGCTCGACTTCATTGGGCAACAAAGTCGCCCGTTACCTTTCAGTAAGGAGTAGAGCATCATTGATTGGCCACATATTCACTAACTCATAAAAACCCATATATGGAAAAGCAACCCCCCCCCCCGCGAAGAAGAAATTTCGTAATCACGAAAAACAAATTCTTTGAAACAACAAATTAAAACCGGCAGTACAATCTATACAAGGCTGTCTGGTCGAAGTGGCGAGCGAACACCGCAGACACTTGTGTTGGGAATGCAGATTAAAAAATAACTATGGCTATAGTGACTATACAATGCGTTTGGTAAAATTACTATCATGGCTTTACTGGTAGTTCGTGGCCCAATCTGTAATTTCAGGGATGCCTTGACCAGGATAGCAATGATAAGCTGGCCATTTTGAGGCTATGACCTCTAGGCTCTAATGACACTGTATGACCTTGATCCATTCGTAGTGTGGGGCACTATCCAAGACCATTATAGTAAGTGCCGTGTGTGTGCATGTATGTGAAACAGTGGGCAATTTGGTTAGTGTTACTATTTTTCAAATGGGCCCAGTGTCTCTGTAAAATTAAATTTAAAAACAGAAAGGGTTTTATCAATTTATTGTACATGTGTAATGCTCAAAACCTCAAAATATCTGCATAAAACAAATCGGCAGATTCCAAGTTCTTAAAAATCGTGGAATCTCGACAAATCGAAGGTTTCAATTATTATATATTGATTCTGAATGCATTGTGACTTGAGTGTGGTGATGAAAATGCTGAGGAGTACATAGAATAAGGAGAACTTGAGTGTATTCAGCACGTTGTGAAATCAATGTGCCGCTTTGGAACTTGCATTGATTTGTCCTTTTGCATTGTTGAAAAAAAAAAAATCCACTCTAAATTACAGGGGTTAAAATAAATCCCAAAAGATTGTGATTAGGACCAATCCATTTTTAGATTTTAAATTAAAAATGGATGCGTCCTAATCACAATCTTTTGGGATTTATTTAAAATCCTTGTAATTAGAGTGTAGGGCTACATTAGGGTGGATATTTTGGAAAACTGGTGTGTTGTCGCGTCATTCTCTCCTATGTCCATGGGGCTATTCCATGTCAACACTCAAGATTTTACGGCAAACATGTCATGGATGTTTTGTGTTTGGTGGGGATGGACAGATATTGATGAAAAATAAAAATCCTGCAATTTGAGCTTCATACTCTCCTTAAAATGAAAGAGTGAAAAATCCTCTGATTTCGAGTTATTTAAATTAACTCTAATCGAGTGGCTTTAGCTCTAATTAAAAATGGATTGGTACCGATCACAATCTTTTGGGATTTATTAAAATCCTTGTTAATTTAGAGTGTAGGGGCCTACAATTAGGGTGATATTTTGAAACTGGTCTGTTGTAGGTCCTTCTCTCCTATGTCAATGGGCTATTCAATGTCAACACTGAAGAGGTCTACGGCAACATGTCATGGATTTTGTTTTATTTTTGGTGGTGACAGAATTGATGAAAAATGAAAATCCTGCAATTTGAGCTCATATATACCGCTTTTTGTTCTCCCGCAGGTCTTTTCAGAAATTTAGGAGGGGGTGGGATCACCACCAAAAATGGTTATGTGTGTGAGGCAAAAGTTCATTGTAATGCCCCCCCCCCCCCCACACACACACAACAAATTTGAACATCACTATCTTGGGTATTTTGGGTAATTGTGTAAGAATTCAAATTGCATCAAAGAACATGTAGGTGAAGCTACTTTAAAAGCATCCACATAAATTACCAAATACATACCCTGGGGAACTGAGATTTTCTTGGTGCATTTAGCCAGGCAATATCAAAGCAACATGAAGAGTTAGAGGATAGTAATTCTGGGTTTTATTTATTTAATAGATCCTATAGATTTTGAACCATGGACCTTCAGTTCAAAGACAAGGTCTCCAACCACAAGACCATACCACCCTACATCATTGGCACTTATTTGCCTTATCAATGTAACATGTAGTTGCTTTAATTTGATCCAAGCTGAAATTCTGTGGTGTTGAAATAGTTTTTATATCTAAAACTTGAGTTTTGGGGCGTTGTGCTTTGAAACAAAATGCCGTACATGAATTGAACAAAATGTTCTTTTCTGAGTTTTTGTGCTTAGATATAAGCAGCCATTTAAAATTTTCTGTGCCAAATGTGATAAAAATAGTGTCAGGCATTTGCAAAAGAAATCATAAATACAAGAATGATGAATTACGGTTCCCAAAGAAGTGATCCAAAAAATTGCCTTTGCATTATGACAACAAATCATGTTTCGATGTTGTGAAATGCCGTGTTCAAAATCTATTGAAACGGCAAACACGTCTACACTACTTTTGGTCATTCTTGTGCCTGGCATATATGGTTTCCAAATTTCTTGTTGTGACAGAGCGTTAATAAATATCTTAAAAATCATGTGTGGCATTTTGATCTGGCATTCATCAAATTCGAAATACAATAATAATCTTGTCCTAAAATTTTGGCCAAAACATCAAAAAGCTAAGGAGAATAGGCACTGCTTAGTTATTTGGTTTAGCAAATGCAGTCTGCTTTCATTTGTGTGTTTCCAAGGTACATGATGGGGAGGCTCTTATATTAATTAGAGAGTAGAGAACACGATAGACAAATCAGAAAAAAAAACAAGCCCTTTAAACAGTGGTTTATTTAAACTGGTGAACTGAACAACAGTTGTTAAGTTCACCCGTGACAACTTGTTTCAAGACTTTTAAACAACGTTTTCTCTGTGTATGGACGTCAGAAAATCTTATGCAGAAATTTGAATGGCGAAATTTAATAAATACAATAATCTGTAAAATTTTCCCTAAAATGTCAACAATAGCTGTTTGGGCATAATTTGATATTTTAGGCCAAACACAAAAAGTTAAAGAAACCAGCACGATGCTAGCATTTACATTTGGTTTTTAGGCAGTAATTTGCTTTCATTTGACACCAAGAATCGTGTTTCTATGTGAAAGAAATGACTTGTTTTATGCTCAAAAAGGGATTTTTTGGATTTTCTTTGAAAAAATACATTCAACGCCAAAAAAGTTTATTTTACACACTTTGGACATCGTTGTGCCCAGGCGCAAGTAGATTCCAAATTTACTGTGTCAGAGCTTTAATATAACATAAAAAAATTGTGTAAACATTTAAAGTGCGACATTAGACATACCAATAATCATACAAATTTCCCTAAAAAAGTTAAAAATGGGTTTGTGTGTGGGGCAAAATTTTTGAATTTTTGGCCAAAACATCAAAAGCTTAAGAGAATCGGCACATGCTTAGCTTAAATTTGGTTTAGCAAATGCAGTCTGCTTTCATTTGGTGGTTTCCCACGGCACATGATGGTGAGGCTCTTATATTAAGTAGAGAACACGATAGACAAAAATCAGAACAGCACCTTTAAACAGTTGTTTAGTTAACAGGTGAAGTGAAACAAACAGTTGTTCAGTTCCCCGTGAACAACTTGTTTAAACTTTGAAACCAACACGTTTCTCTGTGTATGACGTCATAAAAACTCTATGGCAGAAATTGAATGTGCGAAAATTAATAAATACAATAATATGTAAAAATTTTCCCTAAAATGTCAACAAAAGGCTTTTTGGGCATAATTTGATATTTTAGGACCAAACACCAAAAGTTAAAGAAATTCGCACATGCTTAGCATACTTTGGTTTAGGCATGTAATTTGATTCATTTGACACCAGAATCGTGTTTCTATGTTGAGAAATGCTGGTTTATGCTCAAATGGAGTTTTGGTATTTTCTTTGAAAAAAATCCATTTAAATGGCAAAACAGTTTGATTGTCAATACTTTTGGACATCGTTTGTGCCCAGGCCGACAAAGCAGATTCCAATTTTACTCTGTCAGAGCTTTAATATAACATAAAAAAAATCTGGTTAACATTTGAATGTTTTATTTTTTTTATTTTTTTTATGAGCATTTTTGGTTACGTAAAAAAATGGTTTTTGGGGCAAAATTTTGACATTTTTGGCCAAAACACCAACATTAAAAAAACCGCACATGTTTAGCACCACATTGGTTTTGGCATGTAATTTGCTTTCATTTGATACCAGAATCAAGTCTCGATGTTGAGAATACTTGTTTATGCTCAAAAATTGATTTTGTGGTATTTCTTGTTGAACAAAATCCATAAGGGGGTTTGGGTCATATACTTCCTGCCATAATTTCCCTTTCAACTTCGCATAACTACGGTTTCATCGATATGAATGAACAATTCAAGAAAAAAATGGGGTCCAGATGTCACTTTTGAGTTAAACAACCATTACAAAATACACATTTTTTGCAAAATTAACTACATAAGTCTATAGACAAAATCATTTTTTCGAGGACAATTTTGGTTATAGCTAAAAATTTAGCCAAATTTTGTATTTGTGATTTTTTAATATAAGTTGCGCACTCATGTCAGCCTTTCAATTAAACCATAAAAAACATGGGGTCCCCGACGGTCCCTTTTGAGAAATTCATGCGAAACATCCCTTATTTTTCTTGAACAAAATGAACCCCTGTGGACATCTTAGTGGTATAGCGCGACAAAAAAACACAGAATAATACGCAATTCATGCAACCTGCTGAGCAGCGTTTCTCTGAGTGTTGCGTGACCAGCGCGTAATAACCACTCCAACAATCACCATCTGTGCACATGATCAATAGGACATGCAATTTAGTTATGTATATTCAAATAGTAGTGTTTCTTTTTCGTTTCTTTGTACTTTCTACTATTCTTTCCGATTTATATTCGCTTTCAACTTTTCTATCTTTTACGTTCTTCATCCGAGTTTCGTGTTTTCATACTTGTTTTTGGGTTCATCTATATTCTAGTTTGTGGCAGGAGAGGCAGCATAAATTCCCGGTTTAGACCATTATTTAGGGTTTTGATAGATTTTATCTTAAAAAGATCGGAATGTCAATGAGGGATTCTGTACCTGAACCTCTCGAAATTTCACAAGAAATATTCAACTAAAATAATATATTGAGGTGAAAAGGTATAACACTATTCGAAGGGCACACCGTCCAACAAATAAGCAGCAAAACATTTTCCAGCACAAATGGAAAAGCTAATAAATACCGGACCCAAATTCGGAACATTAGGTAATCTAAAAAGCTTTTTCTCTAACTGATTAAAGTACGGATACCAAAAAAATAAAACTAAGCATCGGCACCAGGTCTCGTATCGGGCTGACTCGCCATATATATGGAATTATATAAATGTAGGCCCTTTGCGTATCGTCCCAAAACACTATAGGCCTACCATCCAACTAAAAATTAAAAAATATATAACTGTGCAGTTTGTGAGATATTTTGATTTTATTTTTTAGACCGGTGTGAAAGCCGATATAGTCCGGCGGGAGCCACAGTCCAGGGCTCCATAGACGATAAGGAAATAAAGACTGAAAACTAATGTTGCGTGAAGAGTCAACAGAATGCTTGCCCTATTGTTCAACCCATTGTTCCGGACTAGAGTTACGCCGGACCATAATTACTTCTACACCGCGTTTTCCTAAGTAAATCCTCTTTTTATTCCATCCAATTGAGCACCCTATAAATCAGAGATATTGTCAAATTGAACACAAGGATTAAAATATCATGAAAGTTAAAGGAACTGGACTTAAAAGCGGCATGCATGATCCGATTTAAAGTCTTATTTTTTTATCGTGGTATAGAATGGGCTTCACCCCAAAACCCCATCTGTAAAGTTTCGGGACATATTTCAACACCGTTCTGAAGAAAGAGAGCTATAGAAACGTGATTGTGTAATTCCCATAGAGTACAGTTTAAAATAATCAATTGGTCGACCAACCAAAAATGGGGCATATTTTCGCTAATAAACATCCAAACCAAACATCCTTAGCCCCTAATATTTCACAGGGTTTAAATGAGAAAAATAGTGATCAAAATTACTGCTGAGACTAAGGGGATAGCCACAAATCTCTGTTGGGGACAAATGGGCGGACAACACTCTAATGGGACGGGCAATTCCTCTCCCCATTCCTCACTGCCTCCAAGAAACCAGGGAGGAACACAATGAAGAAAGAAAACTGTTAGAACACTGTTTTAAAATTTGTGTTTAAAAAGAAGGGTTGTTTAAAGTGCTGTGTTTAGTTTAACAGCGTTCGTTTGTTTAATTTTTGATTTAGTTTGTTGTTTTTATAAAATGTTGTCTTAAACAAGGTTGTAAAAGTTTGCTGTTACCTGGTCATCGCTCAACCTGTTTAAAAGTCCAAAAAAAAACTTGTTTAAAGAAGGTTAAACAAACTGGAGCTTAAATTTTTAAAACAGTGTTAATTTTTAAACAAGTTTTTTTTAATTTTTAAACAAGGTTGAGCGATGACCAGGGTAAACAGTGTTTGTTTAAATTTTTAAACAACTTGATTAATTTTGTTCTAAAATGAACTAGTGTTGGAAACAAAGAACAATAAAAGAAAGGATGCTGGTTTTCAAATGCTTCAGTTTAATTTTAAGCTGCCCTCAATTTCTTTTCTCCAATGTGAGCTGGTATTGCGACCGAAAACCTACCATTAACGGGGTTACCTACTGATTTTCCACAAGTCGCCATCATCTGCGAAGGTCTAATCTAATGCATCCACCCTACTCACGCGCTCCACACTGCGCGCGCTCGTGGTTATTCACGTTTTTGCGTAAAACGCTTGCTACGCGGGATTTGCGATCTTGTCTGTTAAGGGCGCGGGATTCGACGCTTCAGGCTGAGGATGACATTTGGTAAGATATTGGACTTGGAACGATGGCAACAGAGATATATGACCCAAATCTTAAATGGCTAAAGGTTAGTTTTACACTACTTTGGACATCTGTTTGTGACTATGCGCAAGCGATTCCACAATCATGACTGGGTCAGAGCTTTAATATGACATCAAAAAACCGTGTTAAAATTGAATGTGCGACATTAGAAATACAAATAAAATGAAAAATTTCCCCTTAAAAATGTCAACAATGGGTTTTTTTGGGCAACAATTTTGACATTTTTGGCCAAACACCTAACTATTTTTAGAATTGGGTCCATGCATTTAGCACATATTTGGTTTTCCATGTATTTGCTCTTCATTTGGCACCAGAATCAATCTCTTGTTGAGAAATACTTGTTTTATGCTCAAAAAATGACCTTTGGGTATTTCTTTGAAAAAATCTATGAAATGGTATAAAAAGTTTTTTTACACTACTTTTGACATCTTTTTGTGCCCAGGCCAGCGGATTCAAAATTTACTGTTTAGAGCTTCAATATGAGTCAGAAAATTCTGAGGTCAGCATTGATGTGCGAAATTATAAAATACAATAAAAATGTAAAAATTTGCCTAAAAATGTCAACAAATAGGCTTTTGGGCCTAATTTGATATTTAGGCCCAACACGAAAAGTTAAAGAAATCAGCACATGCTTAGCATACATTTGTTTTAGGCAGTATTGCTTTCATTGACACCAGAAATCGTGTGTATATGTTGAGAAAATGCTTTGTGTGCATGCTCAAAAATTGATTTTTTTTGGTATTTATCGTTGAAAAAAAAAAAAATCCATTAATATGGCCCCAAAAAAGTTTATTTTAACCACAATTTTGACATTTGTTGTGCCCAGGAACAGATTTGTTCGGTATTTTTTTTTTTTTCCCAAATTTACTGTGTTAGAGCTGCAATATGTGACGTCATAAAATCTATTTCAGCAATTGAATGTGCGAAATTATAAATACCAATAAACAGTTTAAAATTTGCCCTAAACATATGTCAAAAAAAATGAGTTTTTTTTTGACCAAAAATTTGATATTTTTTTGTCAAATTAGAAAAGAAACAATTAGAGACTATATAAGATATTTTGCTGTGTACATATTTAGTTGATAGCACAATTTGCTTTTCAGGACCACCAAATTCATATTTCTGTGTGTAAATTGACGATTTTATGTTTTAAAAACTTGATTTTGGGGTATTTCATTGAAACAAGTCTATGAAATGGTAAAAAGTGCTGTTCCACCACTTTGGACACTTTTTTGCTTGGAAACAAGCAGATTCTAAATCCACATGGTTACAGCTTCAAAATGGTACCAAAAAAACCTGTGTCCGCAGGGGGGTGGCAACGAAAATGGAAAAATAAGGGCTCTTTCAAAAGTTCAGATGATAGCCTAAAAGCCGTAACCATCTTTTTCCCGCAGTGCTCCGCTATTATTTCCCATAGCAGTGGTGGTACCAATTTATATAGCTTACACTAATTTCCATAGCGGGGTGTACCAATTTAGTCATATATTCACGCATTTGCATAGAAAGACACGGGTACGGCGCATGCGCGTACAGCGTGCGAGTTCGAATGGATACCGTGATGAATATTTATAATTTCAAACAAGTTACGGGGGCCGCCTATTCTTCAACGCGGGCGTACGGCATCTCCGTTTCTGTATCTATGGGTCAAATCCAACTCCCGCATCTTGAGACGCGTTCCGCGAAAAACAGCAGAGGGCCTTGTCCGTGGGAGGTATTTTTGTCCTTGAAATTTAACACTTCCGATGTTACTTTTAAAAATGCTGTGTTGCGATGTGATCAGGAATGTGAGTACAGAAAAGTGTAAGAATAAGAAATTAAGAAAAGTCTACTCAGCCGTGTTCATGGACCTTTTTTAAAGCAATCAGATTGAGTGAGCGATTGGCGCAATTAAAATAGTGTGGGACCCGCGCATAACCAGTGTCCTGACCTGAAATAGGCCTAGTGGGGCAAAAATGTCAGTTCCCACAACCTATTTACAGTCAGCAAACCGCGTTTTGCCCAAAATTTTACTTACGATGGCACAATATTTAGAAAAAAATGAAAAAAAAAAAAAATAGGGTAAATTCAGCAAAGAGGCCCCCCCTTAAGCATTATTGCCGTTTACTATTTTAACAGTTGAAAAATAGCAAATATTGTCATGCTATAGAAGTGGCATGTACTTGGCTTTTGTATCCATAGGATCAATCCAGAAACCCAGTCTTGTTTACAAATAAATGACGTCACAATAGAAAGTCCAAAGGGGGCATCTACCCGATGACGTAAATAAATAAAACGTTCAGCTTAAGATGGCTCCCAATGGGACTTATTTGATCCTTTGAAAGACCCTGCCTAAATGAACCTGGTTCAAGTGGTTAGGTATTGACTTTCTCTAACCAGTGATACCCAAAATCAGTACAAACATCCCTCATAATTGTGCTGCTAGACGTACTACATCCATACCTAAATACGGCTAAATTATTATGATTCACCACATTATGAACCAGGGGGGCCATCTTAGCTGAATAGGCAGGCATATAAAGAGGTAATGTACCAGGAGCGAAAATAAGTATCTGGTTAACGATTGCACTCAATATGTATATCAGGAGTAGGTCCAAAAGTTGTCATTTGCCAATTTCGTTTTGAAGACATCAGTATACCTCTCACCACAAGCCAAATTGTGCAAATTATTTTTTAGATCACGCGCACACGCGTCACACCATTTTTTTATCATCGTTTTTCAAATGCAGAAGAGAGTTCACCCCCTCCCCCCCGTCGACTGGTTGTATAATCAGCTATTGCATTGCTTAAAATACTCGTGAAGTGGTTTCTGGAGCCAAAGTGTGGCCCGCCGCAATTAAAAGGAACTGCGCTACTAGAAAGCTACTAAGCAGGAGCGGGTACAGAAAGGGTGGAGGAACTTGCAATATTCAGTTTTCAAGGCACGGTATATCTAATGAAAAGTTGATTACAAATTGGATATGGATTACTAACAAAAATAATGCTACTTTGCCGTAAAGTAATGTCGCAGATACTATGGAGCAAAAATATCCTTAACATTTTTTATTCCCCTCGACTGGAAATTTTTGGCGACACCCCCCCCTGAAAATGGAACCTAACATTTTTTTGATTCCCACCTATTTTTTCACATCCCGAGATATGAACACTCTCTAAGACAGGCGGCGGCGCCAGGGTAAAATAATAGGAGGGGGGGGGGAACTTAAAAAAAAGTGAAAACATTAAAAAAAACACACCTTTTTTTAAATTTGTGCAGTTATTGGTGGAAACCTCGGTTGTGCTAAATTTGAAACTCTCATGGGGGGCGGCCCGCCCCCTTTGTGCCACCTGGCGAACCCGCCCCTGCTCTAAGAGTGTATCAAGTGAGATTTTTCTTTTAATAGTATATACCGTTTTTGTCCATACCCAGTATTATCATTTCTTGTGAGGCCACATTGGAAATTTTAAATACTTTATCAGAAAGAAAAGTATGCGTATTTACGTTAGAACACCCTGCGTCCTCTATAAACAGCCAGACGCTCGCGTGGTTATCGTATTACTTATAGAACAACCCCTTGCGTCCTCCTAAAACAGGCCAGACGCGAGCGTGCGTATGCGTATTTACTTAGAACACCTTGCGTCCTCTAAAACAGCCAGACGCGAGCGTGCGTATGCGTATTCTTAGAACACCTGCGTTCCTCTAAAAAAGCAAGACGCGTGTTTGTGCGTATGCGTATTTACGTAGAAACCCCCTGCGTCCTCCTTAAAACAGCCAGACGCGCGGGCGGGTATGCGTCGTAGTGTTTATTTACTTTAGAACACACCCTGAGTCCTCAAAACAGCCAGACGCGCGCGTGCGAAGGCGTGTTATTTACTTTAGAACATCCCCTGCGTCCTTTTAAAAACAGCCAGACGCGTGCGTATGCGTATGCGTATGGACTTTAGAACACCCTGCGTCCTATAAAACAGCCAGACGCGCGCGTTCGCAAGGGATTCCTTTAGAAACAACCCTGCGTCCTATAAAACAGCCAGACGCGCGCGTTGCGTATGCGTATTTACTTTAGAACACCCTGCGTCTCTAAAACAGCCAGACGCGCGTGTGCGCATGCGTTTTTACTTTAGAAAACCCACTGAGTTCCTCTAAAACAGCCAGAAGCGCGCGTGCGCAGCGTATTTACTTTAGAACAACCCGGTACTCCTTTAAAACAGCCAGACGCGCGCGCGCGTATGCGTATTTACTTTAGAACACCCCGCGTCCTCTAAAACAGCCAGACGCGCGTGGGCGCTTTGCGTATTACTTTAGAAAAAACCCCTGCGTCCTCTAAAAAACAGCCAGACGCGCGCCAAGTGCGCAGCGTATACTTTTAGAACACCCCTGCGTCATCTTAAAACAGCAGGACGGTGCGCGTGCGAAGGGTTATTACTTTAGAACAACCCTGCGTCCTCTCTAAAACAGCCAGAGGTATGATGAAATCATTGCCCATTGTTAACTCGGTCATAAAAGTTAACTGGGCTCGGAAAAAACTCAACAAACAAGTCGTACCCACAGATATAGAAAAGGCGGGTCCCGGTTGCCTATACCGGCCTGTGGTCGTACCAAAAAGTAGGGCAACAAAAAAGTCGTACCACAAATTGTCATCCCGTGCCAGGTGTAATAGAGTGTACCTGGATCATTGTGCTCAGAGACTCCTTTTTCTTCATAATGCAATGCGCGCTTGAGTGAAAACTGGATCATGAGGCGGTTTATTTAAATCAAGACGACTGAGTGTCATTTCATTCGTTGTGTGGCCATGGGTAGGACAAAATTGACAACCACCCAAAAGCACCCAACATCAACAATGATCTTTTGGCGGATTGTTGTAGCGAATTGACTTATGTGCGTATACAAGCGGGAAAACCTGGGCCGATATATTTCCTGGACGATCTACGAGTAATCCCCCCTATTCATGTCGCGAGGCTTTCTCACTAATCAATCATCCGCATCAGTGTACTCTTGAGCGATAACTTGTAACTTTGACCGTGCTCAAACAGGAACGCTCACAGTATAAACTAATTATTCATTAAAGTTCCAATTGTAAGTTTGTACTGTTTTTCGCGATGTCAATATGGAGACAAACGGTTAAACTTCAGCTAGGACTATAGTGAGCGTAAATGACTTTGACCGTATCACACAGGAATCGCTCAAAGTTAAAATAAATTATTTCATTAAAGACACTATCAGTGATTTGCTAAATCAGCAAATCGAAAAAATCATCAAAAATAGCTTTTAGCATGTACGGAACAAGTACAGGTATCCTAAACCTACCATGCAAATGATAAGCACCAGAAGCAACTAATGATACGGACAGAATCGCGATTTTTAGCATTACTGTCCGAAACGGACACTTACTACAACAGTAATGGAATGGAGAATCGTATCTTGGAAAACACTGCCGTTTTTTCTTTTTCTTTCAATTTACAGCTGGAAAAGGTAACTTATGAGAATTTGAACAGACTTATCCTTCACTTTGAAGCTATGCCTGCAAATTTCAAATATTCCAAATCATCCGGCCTGATGTGCTCTTTTAAGTCCACTATATGTAAGTTTGTACTGTTTTCGCGGCTGTCAATATGGAGTACCAAAAGGTTAAAAACCTTCATCTAAGGAACTATAGTGAGCGACTTTGAGGCTGGATTGATAGGAATTTTCAAGACATTATTTCTCGGTGTTCAACATAAGATTTGCTTACTCTCATTTTGGCCAGGACACATCCTGACATAAGTGTTACAGAAATAAAGAAAGAAACAGGAGAAAGGGAATAAAGAAATAAATAAGAATGACTTAAAGAGGAAGGGGGAATTTCCACTCAAAACGAGTAAAAAATCACTCGAAAAGAGTGGATTTCCCACTCGTTGAGGAGTTAAAGAAAGGACAACACTTTTGGGGAGAAAACGAAGGACAACACAACACGAGTTGGACATCGACGCCTTTTGGTTTAATAATGTTCTTTGTGAAAATTTTTTTTTGAAAAAACATAGGAAAACAAAATATCAAAACAGTGCCTAAACTGTTAAAATAAATTGAATTGAAATTAGTGTGTAGGATTACGAAAACTATGCCAGGGTATCCTGTTTAATTAGATCGGGTAGGGGCGAAGCTGATCTCAATCACCCTATCACTGATCTAGGAATCATACAAGCACCCCCCAAACTAATATAGTGGAGAGGTTTGGGACTGCCAACCTTGTAAGACAACCCCTCAGCGGTACAACAAAACGAACCAATTCTTTTAAAAAATGATGGTGGTGGTCAAAAACTTTGGTGGCAGGGTGTGTGTTGTGGGTAAAAAAATCACGTTTTGAGACTAAAAAATCGAATATCAAGATTTCAGTAATTCTCGCAAACAAATTGACATCATCTGCAATACTATCAATCTCTGAACATTTAATAGAGATTTCTGTTTTATAAAATATATAAGGGTCTAGAATTTTAGCCCCAAAATCACCTGTTTTCCTTTAAAAAAAACATCCTTTTTATCACATGTCAGCACACGAGTATTACCTGAACCCTTTATGCAATGTCTAAACCCGATATCAATAACAAAAGGAATTACCATAAAAATGAGATTGTAATATTTTACCTTAAAAAATATTTAAAAAAATAATATTTCGCTTAACTTGCAGCCCAAATTTCAGTTTTCGGCAAAGAAATATCCCTGCCACCAATATTTCAACCACAACCATCATTTTCTTAATTTTTTAATATTTATCCTTCAAATAAAGGGTGGTTGTGTTTTGTTGTACGGTGGGGAGGGGTGACTCGAACAATAGGGACTTTTCAAGGATCGGCCGCTCCGCTATTATTCCGTGCAATATTCAAAATGTCAGCGGCCAGCACGGACGACTGTGTTTGCAATGGTTCACCCTTGAATGGAACGACCAAGCAATCGCCGGCGAAGAAAGCAAAAATCCGTGATATAAGGTTTCACACTGGAGCGGTGTTATGGTGTCCCACGGACGCCAATGGCCATGAAAATTTTTAATTTTGCGCATGGATTTCAACTTTGCAAAAAAAAATTGTAGTTTTGCGAAAAATATTTGCAAAAATTTTTTATAGTTTTGCAAAAATATTTTATCGTTTGCAAAAAAAATTCAGAGTTTTGCAAAAATAGCTTAAGAGTTGGCAAAAATATTCAGGTTTTGCAAAAATATTTCAGAGTTTTGCAAAAATATGTCAGAGTTTTGACAAAAATATTTCAGAGTTTTCAAAAAATTTCAGAGTTTTGCAAAAATATTTAATGATTTTGAAACAAAATTTATAATTTGCGAAAAATTTCCGAAATCGTATCGGAGACAGTCGCAGCAATTTTAGGAACTTCCGGAATCACGGCAAGAACCGAAATTGGAACCGGAGGCGAACTACGAGCTATGTGTTAACCACCAGAAGGTCAACTCCCCACTCTGTGGCGCCTCACCCCACTGGCCTGCGGAATTGTGCATGGCCTCACCATGCCAAACATGTCCGGATGTATGGACTGTCCTGGGGGGGTGGAACATTGTTCTGGGGTATGTGGACATTGTCCTGGGGTATGGGATATTCTCCTGGAGTAATGGGACAGTTTCCCCTTTGTATTTACCATTGTCCTGGGATTGGCCATTGCCCTGGGGTAATGGGACATGTCCTGGTGTGATGGACATTGTCCGGGAATATGGGACATTGTCCTGAGGTAATGGGACATTTTCCTGAAGTATGGGACTTGTCCTGGAGGTGTGGGGATATGTCCTGGTGTTTGGGACATTGTCCTGGGTCTGGGCCATTGCCCTGGGTTATGGGACATTGTCCTGTGGTATGGACTTGTCCTGGGGATATGGGACTTGTCCTGGAGGTATGGACTTGTCCTGGAGGATGGGACAGTGTTCTGGAGGTTTGGGACATTGTCCTGTGGATTAGGAGACAATGCACCTTTAACATGAATTATTTTTTATACAATGTTTATTTGTTATTGCTGACTCAGAATACACTTTCAGGTTGAGCATACGTAAACCGAAAGGAAATTGTGCATTTCAGAATGATTCGATAACCAACCATCATCGACACCTATTTGTGGACCGCCGTCCCTATTCTTTAATACCAAAGCTTGTCATATAATTCGGCTAGAAGTCGAATAATCCTACTTAAACTAAGGGGGGGGCCGGACACGATCTGCTGGATTTGGGAATGTGGGATTTTAAACGGTAATTTAAGGAATACTTAGGTGCATGTCTATGTGCAAATATGACAGAACTAGTGTCCCCGGTTTTTCGGTTTTGCGATCACCTGGGCTTCGCTATCACCTTGCAAATGACCCTCAGGTTTGGCGGTGCCTTTGACATTGTATGACCTCTATTACCTTGCGGTGACATGTTAAAATTTTCGGCATAAAAATAGACCCCCACCCGCCAAGTTTCAAGTCCATACACAATGTTTACCTCCACTTGACCTTGAATGACCACCTGATTACCTTGTCGTGACCTCCAACATTTTCGTTTCGGCATCAACAATCGACCCCCGCCCACCAAGTTTTGTCTGGATACACCAAGCTTTACCTACCCCTTTTGACCTCCTTTGACCTTGAATGAAACCCCTAATGACCATGTCAGGTGACCTTCAACAATTTTGACGTCCAAAATCGACCCCACCCACGTTCCCATGTCCATACACCAACGTTGTCCCCCATTATGGACTTCATTTGACCTTGATGACCACCCGTGATGACCTTTGATCCACTACCAATACACCCACTCGGTCTCGTTCGGCTAAGGGGCACCCACCCACCAAGTTTCAGGAACGTGCAACCCCGGTCTCCAGAAACCAACTTTTAACCCATTTGACCTGAATGACCCCTATGACCTTGTCGGACCTTTAAAATTTAGCATCAGAATTGACCCCACCATCCAAGTTCCATGTCCATAACAACGTTTACCCCCCATTGACCTCTTTGACCTTGAATGACCCCGTATGACTTTTTGTCCACTAACCAAACAACCTCTGTCTTGTTCGGTCATGGGTCACCCACCCACCAAGTTTCAGGAACGTGCAACCCACGGGTCCCCGATAAACCAACGTTTAAACCTCATTTGACCTTGAAAATGACCCCTATGACCTTGTCGTGACCTTCAAAATTTTCGGCAATCAGAATCGCGCCCCCCCCAAGGGGTTTTTTCCCATGTCATACAACAACCAACGTTTTACCGCCATTTGACCTTGAAATTGACCCGTGATGACCTTTGATCCACTAACCAATACAACCTCGCTCTTCGTTCGGTCAAGGGGCACCCACCCCCCAAGTTTCAGTAACGTGCAACCCTCGGTCCCCGAGAAAACCAACGTTTAACCTCATTTGACCTTGAATGACCCCTGATGACCGTGTTGTGACCTGGGTCACAGTTTCGGCATCAAAGATCGACCCCACCTCCAAGTTGCCATGTCCATCCAACAACGTTTACCTACCACCCCCAATTTACCTCCAATTTGACCTCGAAAGACCCCGATGACCTTTGATCCACTACCAATACAAACTCCGTTTTCGGAAGGTGAAGGGGCACCCACCCAAGTTTCAGGACCGTGCTACCCTCGTCTCCGAGCAAATAGGCGCGGTCCATTTGGCCTCTTTTGACCTCGAAGACCCCCCTGATGCCTTTTGATCCACTAACCATACCAACTCGGTCTTCGTTCGGTTAAGGGGAACCCTCCACCCAGTTTCAGGACCGTGCGAACCCTCGGTCCTCCGAAAAAATAGACGCGGGTCAGGACACACAGACAGACAGACCACCGTATAAATATTAGATAACAGTGATCTGATCGCTCGTCTCTCAGTTTCTACCTGCTCATATTATATTATTATTCTTACAGAACAGGCTTCTGCTCTGAAGTTCTGTTATATACTAAAGTCTGAATTGTTCAACCGTACTTTCACCCCATCTTCCATCTTCTAAGTATTTGACACGCTTTCTATTGGCTTTATCGCACTTTTTCAGCGATAAATGCTTCCATTTTGTCGTTTACCTTCTTGTTACTTAAATTGTTGCATGGTGAGGGCCATGCCACACTTCCGCATTCCAGTCGGTGGTGAGGCGCCACAGAATGGGGAGTTGACCTGGGGTTAAACATAGCTCGTAATTCGCCTCCGGGTCCAATTTCGGTTCTTTCCGTGCTTCCGGAAGTGCCCGAAAAATGCTGCGACTGTCTCGC
>JAMKCH010031262.1:0-17069 GCA_023653785.1 Ophioderma brevispina | reverse complement strand
GAAAGATCTGCGAAGCCATTGTGGATCTAAAATATACTACTAGACTTTACCGGTTGTAAAAATTGTTGATCTGAAAATATATACTGACTTTATCGATTGTGAAAGATCTTGAAGATTGTTTACCTGGAACGATACATTTCCAGATTATTATTCGGCATTTCCAAAAATTTTTGGTGATGAAATTCTGAATCGAAAAAGTATGAAAAAAACAAGATATCGAGCTTCAAAGGAACATGAATATATTTCAAGGCAAACTTGCAGGGATTACGGTTAATTTAGAGTTGACATTTAAACCACATTGTCGAAGTCTCCACCATTAAGAAAGACATATTGAAGTCTTGAAACAGACTCTGAGCTCAAACGCAATTTACAAGTCGTTCATGCGCTTTACTATGCAATTACAGGTAAATCTCCCATCGATTTTGAAAAAGATCGGTTTTGATTACAATCTGACCGTGAAAAGCTTTTCAAATTTACTGGAGTGTCAGTCCTCAGAGGTCAGAAAACTATTTGATTTGCCGATTGTGCTGTATCACCTATCAAACGAAGAACTACCCTGTGACCCTCGGCTGATTTTCCAGAGGTTATAGGTTGTTATAACTCAATAAACTTTGTGCTTGTGTTCGAAGCTTGGTGTTCAGGTCTAGGTCGGATGTCATAAAAATCGGATTCCCGCGAACTATCTTTTTCCTTGTTTCTGAGCTTCGGAATAAGTTTTTCAACTTTGTCAACCATCAATCTTTCAGGAGCTAGGGGTAGGTCGTTGTAAGTTCATGAAGTCTTTGGGATATTCCAAATCCCTTCGAGACTGCCAGGATGGACATCCAATTTTCGAATTGGCTTTCTGTCCATCCATTTAATTTTCCATCGTAAGAGGGTTGCTCAGTGGCCCAACCGTAGAGAATGTTCGCATCAAGATATTGGACGAATGTGAAGGTTCAGAGGTCGAGTCTTCACCCATGTAAGGATTGTTTTGGGCTTTGCATATCTCGTTGGAATCACTGATACACCACCATCTAATACCACTTGCCACTCTCAGAATCATGTCAATGTTTGAAAGAGTCGAGCTCACTAAATGCCTGTTTTTTGAGCATGGCATCATATATACAGACTTGGAGCTGTGAAGTACCATGCCTGGCAGCAAAGTTTGTAATTTTTCGAGCAGACCTTTCTAAATTCTTCAAATACATCGGCCCGAAGCACACATCGGTAAGAAGATAAAGATTGTGGTAGTCCCTCATGGTCTTGAGATCGAAGTCATTCCATACTCTTGGCGTGTTGGAATCATCGTCGAAATCTTTAGCTTTGAGTAGAAGGCTTCTTCGGTGGAAGTTGGTTTTCTTTGAGCCTTTCAAGGGAATTGACATGATCGTCGGGAATACCCATTTCCTGTTCAAAAGCTGTAAATCCTGCTCTGGTTAGATGGCTTCATGCTCTTGAGTTCAGGTAACTCTGAAAGATTTAGCTGCTTGCTCCTCCAGATGCCATGAATTTTGCACGAGTCTAAGATCGAATGCTGCGTTTTCACTGGAATCTCGACTTCTCTCCGTTTTCAACTTTAACGAAACTATCAACCACAATTTGTTTTGTAAATGAAATATACTTCTCTTCGTCGTTGGGAATGCAGTCAATCTTACCCTCGGTCTTGCCGAGATTTGATGAAAAGATGAGCAGCGTAGCCTGCGAGATGTGGAAAAAGACTGGAAAGAAATTTGGTTTTCTGTCGCAAGGTTGCAATCGTTGTGTGCAGCACCTCTGAACTTTCCAGTAAAATGGCAGTGGCTCGACGGTGTGGTTGTCTTATCTCAGGGTGAGTGGGTTATCACAAATGTGACATTTTTTTTGGCTTGTTGTATTTCTCATCATTCTTGTCAACGATCCTCTTTTCGGATATCCTAAATTTTTGATTCATCGAAACATTTGTGTAGTGCAAAAAGCCAAGGTTTGTGGGGGTGTTGATATGGTTTTCGTGTAAGAGCCCGCTTGGGTGCGGTTGTGCAGTTGTCAACGTTTGTGAAACATCAAAGTCGGCGTAAACAACGAATGGTACCGTGAAATTTGAAATGATGCTTGAAGTATTGATAAGCATTCGTTTTTGGAGCCTCATTTTGCAAGTTTTTGTTTTTGAACATATTCTTTCGTGCTCTCTGAGACGAATTCTCAGTGTATAAACACCCATACAATGTGTGGGCACCAAAATCGCTTGCCATTACTAGTATATTTTGCACCATGTACAATTCTGCTGTAATTTTTAGACGCAGTAGTGTTGAGTTTCTCCGTTTGAAAATAGAAGAAGATTGACTTAATGAGGTCTACTTGGATCACCATATTTTCTCATAGGTTCGATTTTTTCCTTCGACAAACCAGAGAACGTGAATCGCTATTGTTGGATTTATTTTTTTTCGAATTGAACGATATCTTTGAGGCGAGCTGGATTCCTACTCCAGTCCATCTATTTTCAACGTCTTTTTCGACGATTTTTATCGACTCGCTCTGCATTTTTGTTCAACTGGATTTAGAGCTCGTGTGACAGCCCACTTGAAGCATGATCATCATCATTTTTTCATGTTAATCAAGCCCTTTTTGTCCGCGAAAAATTTAGTAACGAAATGTGAGCCGATCCGCCTAGTGGTCTGAATGCTGTTAGGTTGAATTTCACCATTTTAGGACTTCTGTAAAGACCCATCCGCTGCCATTTTCAGTGAATTTTGAAACTTCATTGATTTCGGAGATATTTCTTCGTAGAGCGTGTGTGAAATCTGTGGGGCTGGAAGAGTGGTTTTTTTCTCGGATCGAATTTTTTTTCTGCAAATTCCTCATCCCCTCGTGGGTTTACGCGTTTAAATTTTACATGTCAAAACGCATTGAAGGCTAGTTTGACGATGTCACGACGAATTCCAATTGCAACTCCTTCTTGTCTCGTTCATGTAGGTGTTGGGATCTGTTCTAGATCTTCCTTCAAGTTCGAAATGTTGTTCAACCCTTAGAGCCTCTTGACCTTCTGACTCTAAGGTTATTGCGCGGTCACCCGTTGGTTTGATGCAGGTTCATCGACATTAAAATTCTGGAGTCCTCAAGCGGGTCATGGAATTCATCAAACGGTCATGAGGTAAAACTTATTTCCCTCAAGTACCTTTTTAGATCTGCTTTTTTCAGCTTGCGACTCCTCGAAGACCAGCATTTTTTCCTTTTCCTTTTCAGCCTTTCACATTGAAATCTCCTCTCCGCTTTCTTTCTTCATTTATCTGTTCTTTCTCTGCCTTTTTGTCTTCTTTTTCTCTCTGAGATGATACTTTTTAGAATTCTTTAAGTTCATTCTTCTGCATGCGAGAGTAACCTTCTATCTATGTTTTTGGTAGACTTTTTTAGCTTCACAGGTAATCGTTGTGAGGATTCGGACTTGGTATGATTTCTCGCGGGCATCGTTTCGTTTATTATATTAAATTTCCTTTGTTTATTTTTTTTCTTAAGCCAAAAAAAAAAAAATCCTCAAAAATTAATTTTGAGATTTTTTTTCTTCCAGTGTATTTTTTACTAGCTTTTTTTCTAGATGTCTTTATCCTTTTCATACAATTCTTTACTATATTTTTTATTTGGTTTAGTCGGAACTCCGAGTTGTCTACAAAGCTTCAGCTCCACCTTTTATTTGAATCAAGCTAGGACAACAAAATTTGTTTGGATTGTTTTTCTGAAAAGTTCTAAATCCACTGGTTTAAAACAAAAAGATGGTCATTTTCAACTTTGGACTCGATAGTGATTTCTTTTCAATGTTGTAATTTTGTTAATACTTCCATGTTTTTTATTAATATGTCATTTTTTTTCATATTCAAATTTTTGAAAAAAAAAATATCCCGGCTGGAGTTTAATCCAGTCGGGATTTACTTTTTCCTTGTGTGTTTTTTTCTTGGGGTTTTCCACTATATCGAAGTCGTAGTATTTGTTTCCATTCTTGCTTTTACGCTTGCCTTTGGATCTGATTAGAAGCGGTAGTTTTTGGTCCTCTAGGTCTCACTGGCTAGAACCGATGTATCCATACTTCTTCCCGCCGGTAGAATCATGATGGTTGGATTCTCCATTGCTGGTTTTTTAACCTTTTTGGTGTCTTGGATCTTGTAACTGCACTTTGTCCAAGGCCCCCCCCCCACCCCCCCCCTTCCCCCCCTAAATCTGATATTTTTCTGGCCTTCTGGTTCTGGTCCTCAAGGAGTTGGTCGAAGTCCCCTCTATTTTTTTGCGCCATTTTTTTGTTTTTATATATGCAAATTTTATAAATCATTTTTTTTTTGTTGCAAATTTGGGGTCGGGGAGGGTTTAACATAAAGTTGCTGTGCATGGGGGTATCTAGGAAGATATTGCACATCAATCTGTGCGTTGTATGTGGAGGTATTGGGTGGGAGGAGGGGGCACAGGGGTCTATGGGGGTTTATGTGGGGGGGGGGGTATGTGGTTTGGCAAAACGTACAGGGGTCAACATAAATGATGCCAGAACGCTGGTTTTACCCCTACTGCCCATATAATTTACCGCTGTGCGGCGTAGGGCGTATATTACGTCCTGAAGACTTGATGGAAAAAACGGCTTAGATTAATTGACCATTTGACTTTACCTTTTAATTGGCCCATGTGGTGCTTATGACCCTGCTTATGACGTTGCCCCATTCCCACGGCTCTAATTTTCCCCTGCCTTAGCGGCGGTTGGAGAATATTTTAATTGCGTCCGCTTTCTCTTCGAGACGCGGTGTCAAAGTTTGTATAGCCCGCCGGACTCGTAGTACACCTACAACGGTAATAGGGCACTCGATTTAGTGACTAGTTTTCGGTTCGTCCCCCCGGTTTTGCTCACTCGTCCCGGAGTGGGATCTGCTGCTAGTGCTCCAGTTCTTAGCGTCTGAGGAATTCGAGCTACTGGAGAGGGCCAGTCTCCAGCTGGATTTATCTAGGAAGACGGCTTTTCTCGTGGCAGTCGCCTCCGGGCGACGGGTTCCGAAATACATGCCTTGTCCATTGACGAGGCTCACTTGCGGTGGTCGAAGGACGGCGTGTCCATCCTACGGGCGGGTTTTCTCGCTAAGAATCAGACCCTGTTTCACACCACGCCCAGTGTTTCTCCAGGACCTGGCCTTAGCTGCGGGACGGTCGGAGAAACCTTGGTGCCCGGTTAGGGCACTAAATGGTACCTCAAGCGTACCGAAGAGCTCAGGAAGACAAAACAGCTTTTCATCTCCACGGCCCCTCCATATGGTCCAGCAGCGAAGGACACAGTTAGCCGCAGGGTTGCATCGACCATCCGTAGCGCACACTGAAACATCACGATCGGTTGGTCAGCTCTCGGGTTATGTCCCATGATGTACCCGCTCACACCTACTCCTGGGCATTTTACAGAGGCTCGTCGATCCATGATATCCTGGACACTATAAGATGGATCTCCGCAACCACTATCCAGAGAGTTTATCTCCTAGACGTTCTGGTGCGAAGAGGGGATGTTACCACTGCAGCACTGTGTGCCGGTAGAAGTGAGTGCAATCAAGAGCTCTAGGTGAGTCTCTCAGTGCGAGCCGGGGATACACTAGCGCTGGTGCCTACCTCCCCTTACCTTCTTCCACCGCCAGAGACTACCAGTGGGATACGAGGTCGCGGAGGGTAGCTATCGAGAGCGCAGTGTATTTCCCTCTCAGAAGTGAGAGGGGGATACACTAGTCGGTGCTCACCTGGTGAGCGCCTGATAAGTCCCCTTAAATTACTTCTTTCTCTGTGCCTATTTTCAGCACTGGGCGGTACCTGGTTTAAAAGAAAATGGCCAAATTTTTAGAGTGCATTAACTGTTGGTTGTCCTCCCCCCTGCATATTGGGGACCCTTTAGTAAGCGCCCGCTAGGGTCATGTTATTGTTAATCAAATAGTAGTGCCAATTATCAAAATTGATACAAGTGTTCAAATCGTGATTATTTAAGAACGCAGTATTGAGACGATACCCAAACACACAGAATGGTAGCCGTTAAGACGCCATTAGAATATGTGGGCCCCAAAGGGATTCTGGGTAATTTTGGTTTGAGATGTTGTCAGCATGCCCACTTTCCAAAACTACCAACATTAGCTTGTAGTATATGTGACATTTCACCACCGCTTAATCAATTATTTTACAAATTAAGCTCAAATCGGACCATTTTAATCAGTAAGTTGTCATTCAATGCACATTGGCGGCCATTTTGGCTAGCGCCCTCTTGTGTTATGCTACTGTAAGTGATCACGTGTTAATTCAATAATAGTGCTACTTATCAAAATTGATTAAAAAATAGTTACAAAGTGTTCAAATCGTAATTGTTTAAGAATGCGGTATTAAAACGATATACCCAAATACACAGAATGGCGGCCATTTTGAAAACACCATTACAATATGTTCCCCCAAAGGGATTCTGGGTAATTTTGGTGTATGATGTTGTAAGCAGCCATACTTTCCAAAAATACCAAAAATTAGCTTTCCATCTTCGCCAAAAATACCACCCTAATCTGCTCGCCTATAGTTAATAAACGGTAAATCACAGATTGGACAAACTATAACTTTGTTAATCCTTATGACATGATGCAAACATTGGTATACATTTGAAGACAATTGGAACAAATTTGACCCCTGTACAAACTTTACCCCCTTATTACTCAATAAGCACAATAATAACATTAATAATAACATTATAAGTATTAACATTAATTAATAGTAATTAACATGACTATAACTGGAGCTGGCAAGCACACAGAAGTTTTTTTTTTATTGGGGGGAGGTGTGATTGGCTGGACTCGAACCCGCCTACTCTGCACAACACTTTGATAATTGAGATAACAAGCTGGGACAAGTAATGAAGCGATATATCAACTGTCAACTATAATTGTTGGCGTCTTTTCAAACTGCATTTTCTAACTCGTACGGTCACTACCGTCGATAAATCCTACTAGAAGATAAAATATCTCGTCATACTAAAAATGAGTCATTCATTTTGATAACATGCACATTCGCAGGTACTTGAAAAAATGCAAAGATTGCTAAACGCTTCTGGATTATGACAGTTTGATCATGACTAATTTGTCTTATATCGACAATGGAAAAAGCCGATTGAAAAAATACTATTTATGAATAAATTATACATAATTATTTAAAACGTATTCTGCAGTCTATGGAAATTGTTCCTCTCCTGTGTTAATAATTAAAATTGCGAATGTAAACCGCGCGAAAAAAAATATATCGTTCCTCGGGTGACTATAAAACTAAGACCTAAGACCCAAGACCACTATAAAACTAAGACCCCGCAACTATAAAACTAAGACCCCCACTATAAAACTAAGACCCTGTAACTATAAAACTAAGACCCCACTATAAAACTAAGACCCTCAACTATAAAACTAAGACCCCCACTATAAAACTAAGACCCTCCACTATAAAACTAAGACCCCCAACTATAAAACTAAGACCCCGCAACTATAAAACTAAGACCCCCACTATAAAACTAAGACCCTGTAACTATAAAACTAAGACCCTCCAACTATAAAACTAAGACCCTCAACTATAAAACTAAGACCCACTATTTTTATCATTATTTTGGAGTTCTTTTTAAAAGACACTTCTGTCTTTTTAAAAGACACTTCTCACTGTGTATAAGGCACTGAATGGGCTTTGTCCCCGGTACATGAGTGAATGTCTAGTGGTGAATAAAGCCCGCCCTGGCTCAATTACCACCCGCTCTGGTCATGGGTTGAACCTCCAAGTTCCTAGGACGCGCATATTATGTGCTGGGGACAGGGCCTTCTCGGTGGCTGGTCCCAAACTTTGGAATAATCTCCCCATTCATATCCTTAGCAATCCAACAGTTGACAAATTCAAATCTCTGCTCAAAACCTATTTGTTTCATAATATTGGTATAGGTTTGCTTTATTTTGTCTTGCATCTTCTCTCTTTTTGTTTATGCGCTTTGTATCCTGTGGAAAAGGCGCTTTATAAATGTTTGTAATTATATTATTATTATTAAAACTTGTGCATTATCTCGGTACACAAAACACTCAGTCATGATTGTTCAAGTTGTGTCATTACCACGCTTAAAGGCACTATCAGTGAAAATAATAAAAATCATTAAAAATTAGATTTTTTCATGTCTGTAACAAGCTTGTACAGGTACCTAAACATATCCTGCAAATAATAAGGCCAGAGGCAAACTAATAAGGACAAAATCGGATATATTAGTTATTACTACTGTCCGTACGGACACTTACTACAACACGTAATTGAATGGAGAGTCATATCTTTGAACACTGTTTTCTTTCTGTGTCTTCTTCAGTTGGAAAAAAAATAAAAAGTAACTTTTGAGAATTAAAAGACTTATCCTTATTTGAACGTCCTAATATAGCAAGTGAACTAATTACTATATTCTATATTTTTCTCACATCAGATGATTGTGTAAGCCCAAATTAAGTTCTGTTAAATCGATGTGGAGATTGTATAACATGTGTAGGCCTATAAAGTAGTAATATAGTTTATTAAAAGGTTATTTTAGTGTGATGATAAGGTTTATAGTGTAGGCTCAAGGGGGAGTTCATGCACATTACTCTTTTAGAAATTTACCATGCATTTTTCTTATTATAATGACTAGTGCTTTGAAAAAAGTTTGGGTATACACTAAAAACAGGTATGGTACACTTATCCCAGACAAATAATAAAAAGGCAGAACAAGAAGGATTGTGCTTCACTGTCGTCTGAAAGGATCATTTTATTTGTCACTTAAATCTGACCCAATTGGTCATTTTTCAACAACGCAAGGATTCAGCCATATGTGTGAACATAGCGAATGTTCAAAATGCTAGCACAATGATGGATTTAATGAAAAGTGATGCCTAACAATTTTTCCCTTGGAGTGCTATAACCCCAAGATCTCCCTGACGACTACCTGGAAGTCAAAACTGTATAGAGCAAGAGGAGGTTTGCCACGGACTTACAACGCACAAAATAATCACGCACGCAAGATATTGAAGTGTTCAACTCCAAAGCATGAACTCCACTCGGTGGAAAACCTGCGAAGCCAAAAGGTGTAAGCAAGAAATATGAGAGGATGAACAAATGATTAAATGGCTGAAACCTTAATTTGTTGCGCATTCATACATCTGCTCCGAGCGCTGGCCGAAGCATTTCTTGCAGGCGACTACCTGGAAAGCATTGTAATATATTTATTATATTATACATCAATTATTTATAAATATTTTAAACATTTGTAATGAATTAATGAATATAACATACCACCACAAACAGTTTTAAACAAAATTCTTTAGGCGCCCCACTAAAAGTAGATTTATTGAAATGCCAATTGACTTACATGAGATATCAACGCTAGATAATAAGCATTTTATACCAAAACCTTTGAACAATCAAACATATTAAGCGTACAGGTTTTTTTTTAACAAATGATAGAAATTGCCAAAATTACAAAATTAGTTGGGAGAGGTGGGTGGGAAAGAAAAATATGCACGATCCTTTCCCTTCGACGCCGTAAAAATGGCGGCTAAGCCTATAACCAACGCCGAGCGTGAATGGACGACGGGAGAACAATAGAACCAAATAAACCCGCGCTGTGATTGGTTCAGACGGCCCGTAACATAAACAAATGCCTAGCAGCTTAGAGATTGGATTCAACCATTTATTTGGCAGGGATAAATTAGTTTATTTTCGATGCTCGAAATAAAACTTCCAATTAATTAAACGGAGCACATCTGTGATTGGCTGGTTGACTCCCATAGCAAAGTGATAAAATTCAATGTTTTTTCAATGTAACTCACTATTAGGCATCTATGAATGATATATTTTGATTTCTGTTGAATGTATTAGTACTACAACACCTTTTGACATAATCCATTGCCCTAATTATGGTAAATTTGTAAAAAAAGACCATCCATCGCTTAGGTTGAACCCAAAATCTATGTCAATTTGGGCGCATAAGTTCTAAGGCTCAGAATTTACCATTGTCGTAAGTAGAGCTATAAACTTGACCAAAAGTTGTAAAATTAGGTGTTCTAAGTAATCCATATTTCAAATTGGTATCTAAGGGCCCTGTTCATTACTCATAGGGCCCAATGTAACCAAATATAACACCTACCCCTGAGCAAAAGGTAAAGCACATTTTGCAAAAATAGCCATCTACTAAAGTAAATATCAAAAGATTACTGATTGTACATGCATATGGTTTGACACCAATAAATACATAATTTTTTGGAGTTGTGATACTTGTACTTTAGTAGATATGTCCGTTTTTGCAAGCCCAGGGGTACGGTTGACATTGAGTTATTTGGCCGTATGGGTATCTTACAGGGCCAGAACATACCAATATGAACATTGGATTACTTAAGGGGTTTGACGTGTTAATGAACTACTCGATAAAATTTTCCAGAATTCACATATATGATATTTACAACGGTGCTGATTAAGAATCTGAAATAATAAATGGGGGTCACCGACTTTGTTTTTGAGCTATAGCCAAAACAAAAAAGGTATGTTGTCAGTTTTTAACCACGCAAGTCTATGGGAAAAGTCAAATTTTGACGTTTGGATCGAGTACAAAATAAAAACTTCTCGATAAAATTTTGTAATTTCCAAATATGTTGAGGTCCCGATGTCGTTCTTCAAAATTTTGAAATAAAAAATTGGGGTCACCGACTTACTTTTTCCATTAAATGCCTAAAACAACTAAAAATTTAGTGTTTTTAACAATTGGGCGCCTCGTTGGGCCGCAAGAAAAGTTCGCAGCACATTCAGTACGCAGCAAAGCAGTGAACGTGTGCGTAGAGGTTGCGCGCCTGAAAGCGGGCGTAGAGGACTCGCGCTTGATGCGATTTGTTTTTGTTATAATTCTTCACGTGAATAAACGCAAACAAAACGCACAGAGATCCACGGTATCTGCGCGTGGAACTTTCGCACCTCTTTTGCCGCCGACAGTGGGTGCTAAATTGAATGCTCAAAGCTCAAAACAGCTTGCGCGTAAACAGATCACACGTCAAACACCTTAAGCGCATCTGACAGAAAAGCCTTTGGGCGAGATTTTTAATTTGCAATATTGGATAATTTCTAAGCCTACATACTCCGAGGTATTTTCATAAATGACATTGTTTTAAAAAAAAAAACCATATTGTTAAGGGTATTGTATACAAAAAACACAATTCAGGGCAAGATACCATGCCAAACAATTGTCAGTAACATTCAAACATCTAAAGAGACAGAAAAAGAGGAAATTTGTTTTATTTATTTTAGATATGTCCATTTTCGATTGTCAGTTGGCCTATCAAAACTTGTAAACATGTGCTACACATGATTGGTATCATTGTAAAGTCAAAGAAATGCAACAAAAAAAAGAAAAAAAAGAAACAAACATAACTGACAACCCCAACGGAAATTAATGCGGCCTACATAATTATCTGATGTGAGAAAAATATACTCAAAATATAGGAACTACTGAACTTCACTTGCTAATTTAACTCATTCTAATATAAAGAGGAACAAACACATTAGCGTCTATAGATGATTTAATGACTACACCCCCCCCCCCCCCATAAGAGGGGTAATGACACCACTTGAACAATCGGACTGATTGGTTTTCTGTACTGAGATAATGACAGTTCTAAAGAGAACACTCCAAAATAATAAAAATAGTTCTTAATGGGTCTTAGCTTAAGTTGATGAGGGGTCTTGTTTTATAGTGGGGGTGTTAGTTTAATTGTTGAGGGGGTAAATAAGTTGTATAGGGGGTCTTCGTTTTATAGTTGAGGGTGTCTTAGTTTTATAGTGGGGTCTTGTTTTATAGTTGAGGGGTCGTTGGTTTATAGTTGAGGGTCTTAGTTGTTAGTTAGGGGTATTAGTTTTATAGTTGGGGTCTTGTTTTTGGGGTCGTGTTGATGAAGCCTTCTCGCGGCGGGCCCTGTTAATTTCTGATTCAAAACTTAAGTCCAAACATCGTGTTTTAAAAACACATGAACAATCTGAAGACCCCCCACCCTCAATTCTAGGCGGCTGAACTACTCACAGAGGAACTTTGCTTATGGCAAGCACCAAAAGTTGATCCTGCAGCTGAACGTTGAGGGTCTCCCCCATGCTAAGCGTGACATCAACTTACAGCTCTCCAGGGAGGAACGGAGTGATATCATCCTCCCCAAGAAAACGCACGGCGAATTTGAAGAGAGCTGCAAAAATTGAAGGTTTTGACCTTATTTGCTTCATTCCGCACACAAGCATGGGATCGCTTCCTATGGTGAAAGCAAGGCATACAAGTGAGATCAACCCTGCAATCATCAATGAATTCGCCGATCAAGTGGATAACATGTTGAAGCTATGGGAACCCCACTTCACCAAATCTAAGCCACCAACCAGCTGAGGCAGACTTCAACACCCTTCCAGTAGTCAGCGGAGCTCCTTCGTCTGCGGAGATTCCAACTGTAGAAATACAGCATGTGGATACTCCAACATCGACAAGCATGGCAAAGCCGCTCTTGAAATGGATTAAGCCCAAGACCTCCAACTGCTGTTTGATAGTAAGGATCCAACTACTTCTATTAAGCAGTTCATGGGACATGACCTGTCCCGAGGTCAACAGTCACAGCGACATCCGATCCAGCTGCTCCAGAACGGTCCTCCTAGATTTCCTAGATCAAGTCATTGCCCTATCCTGGTCACAGTGACATCAAGGTCACGATCTCCAGCCTCCAGAAAGAGATGGATTTCAGAACCGCCAAATGGTCCAAGTTTCAAACATCACCAGCGAAAACTGTCATCCGCGCTCCAGGACCCGCTTCATCTAACTCAACGAGCATTTTGACTTCTGCTCCCTGCTCCACCAAGCAGCTAAACATTCCATTCCAGAGGCAGAAGGAATCCCTACACCCTGTGGGGACAAGGAATGCAACGAGTATACAAAGTGTATGGTAATACCAACTGACGATACTGAGAGAATAGCAAAGGCAACCAGGCTACTGGGGATCTGCTTGGCCAAAAGAGACGCACCAGATGTGAGGAGGAGATATCAGTTACAACTTTACCCACTCAAAGGACGACAAGGCATGGACACCATCAACAAGCTCTCCGGGCGTACCTGTCCACCTAAGCAGTGTCCTGTCTCTGCAACTCCACCTGCTTCAGTACTTGTCAACAATGGAAAGTGGCAAAGAACACAATCCCAGGCGAAAGCCACTCTCGTGCTGTTAATGCAGAGATTAAACAGATTCTACAAACATCTCCACCGTCAAGCCCATGTCCCCCCCAACCACCTCCGATGAGATCACCGAAGTAATTAAAGTTCTCAAGAATGGGAAAAGCTCCTGGCAATGACAACATCAATACAGAATTCTTGAAGAATATGGCACCGAAGCTGTGCGATGGGGGGACTCCAAACTCTTCCTTTCTTACGTGTAGGGAACGTCAAAACTAATTCCCTCCAGATGGGACTTCAAAGGTCATTGAGCTCCTGAAGCCCAAGAAACCAGCAAATGACCCCAAGAGTTACAGACCCATCTCGCTAATATCTCACATCTATAAGCTGCTTGAGTGTCTGATTTACTCGGCCGGATCAATGATACGGTCGAGGCAAATCTACCCCGCACCCACGCTGGATTTCGAAGAGGTTAATCAACAATCTGATTCAGATAGCAAGATAGTTAATGACATCGAGACAGCCATCCAGAAGAAAGAAGCATGGGTTTGGAGCAGTCTCATAGACCTAACTGCTGGCGTACGATACAGGTATGGCATCGAGGGTATATACCTCAAGCTACTCAAAATCTTCCCTGATGTCAAGCTGTCAAGTTCATTATTGCTCATCCAACAGATCTTTCGTCCTGGAGGACATCAAATGGGAAAATGTCCGGTAAAGTATCAGTGGATTACTTATTGAACATGCTATTTGACAGGCTATGGTTGTGAAGGGTATGCATGTTTTGGGTCAATCAGTATGCGATTCGAAAAGTTGAAACCAAACCCCACTAAGGATACACTGAAATGGGTATGTGCGATTGGCCCTATTTTTTTAAATGGAAATTTAAACAGAATAGAGCTGTTGCTAGCTAAGCTTTAGTTGTGGAAAGCTTTCACCCGAACCAGTTTCAATATGGGGCCCATATTCTATTGAATATGCACAGCTTTACCTCCAGCTTGGCTGGAAGATCCCTCTTCCTATGGCAAATTAAGCATGAGCTGCTGCTATCATTTTAGGCCAAAAAAAAAAAGTATGTCTCAGCTTCTTGTAGCGAAAACTGCTATGTGCTGTGCTTTTTGTTTTGGAATTGCACACCATGTTTTCACCAAGAAAGGGAAAAAACCCTTTTCCCCAACGTCTTAGTAGAATAACCCAGGAATGAAGAGGTTCCTATGAGTCAATTCCTTGGTTTCACCATATCTGAAAAATTTTTCCTGGATATGTGCACGTGGATATATTTGCAAGAAGGCCAGCGAGAACAATAGGCTATATCACCGGCCTTTTTAACAAAAGCTCCCAGACCCCCACGCCGTTTTCGGTACTTTGTGTTGCGTTCACCCATCCTTGAGTACCGCAGTATCACTTGGCATCTTTAAATACACGCTTACCAAAAGGTTGGAATCTACTCAGTGATTTGACCCTGCAGAGTCATTCTCCAGTCCTGGAATCTCTCCCATGAAGATCTCCTCCTTGCTTCCAATATTCCCTCCTTATCTAAGTGCCGTGACATTGCTGTCCTGTGCCATCTCTTCAAGATTCTTAACCACCTTTGCTCTTCTCCTTATACCCTCAAGTCGCACCCTAGACCCACCCTTCACAATCTCAATAGCCTCTCTCTTGATCAACCCTTCCGCAGGCTCTCGCTTTCCAAATGGTCTTTTTATGCATTTGCTCCCACATTATGAAACTACCTGCCCGAGGATGTTGTAAAGTGCACCTCCCTAAAAGCCTTCAAAGCCGCCGTTAGCCTCCTCATCTTGTAGCGGTAGGTCTTAGTTTTTTTTTTCTTCTCCATTCGTCTGGTCCATTTATTCTTTGCTTTTCCATCCGTCATGTCTTTTCACTTTTGGTGTTAGGGCCGCTTTCTTATTTTTGTGTTTTTATGGGCATCCCTTTAATTTAGTGCTATGTCACTATTGGGCTTGTCCTGGCTATATAGCCAATTGTTATAAATGTACCCCTCTTTGAATTTCAAAGCATAAAACAAACTTCAGACAATGAAAAAAGCAATATAGAGTCTATACAGTTCACCACTTTTTATTTGTAAGGTTCCATGTCTTTACATGCCCTACGAACTCGGAACTATAAAATATTCGTAAAAGTTCACCTGCATGGATTTCTTGAACTGTGAATTTCATTGGTACTCCAAACCAGCTTCATCCCGCATTTTGCTCGCACTGGTTGGCAATGAAGATAAAATGGATCGATAACAGGAAGGAAAAAAAGTGTTGTCAATAGATCCATTGATCATCTAATGAATATTTGTATCTTTGATGTCACTCAAACTCCACAAAAACAACTCGAATTCAAGAGCTTGTCCCATTGCTAGTCCAATCACAGCCTTTCTACAAACGTACTACACACAATAACACAGTACCACACTACAGTGAATACGAACTCCTCTGTGGAAGACTGATTAGGTTTTGTTTAGGTATCACTGGTTCCCAAATTTTGAGATGCACTCCATGTTAAGAAAAAGTACCAAGTATCGCCTAACACAAATCCTTTAAAATGTAAAAAAAGGGTAAAAATTGTCGCCGCCTCATAGAGCTACACGCTTTATCTAATTTTAAAAGCTGTAAGTGCAGGAAGATGAAACAAACCTTGGATCTAACACAGCTTTCCCTAGCTTGGATGGGGATTCTCTCTTTCTATGGGAAATTAACTATATGACCTCCTGATCAGTGGCATAGCACGTACCACGCCCCCCCCCCCCAATAATTGATTTCGTTGGTTGAGATGAGCCCGTCGGTTCACTTGAAAAATTCAGGTCATGGCACTTGCAGGCCGGATTGTCGGCAAAGTATAGGTTTAAAGTTCAATGGACAGTGTGCGACAAGTAAATTTTACAAAATCGTACAAAAATTAGCCCTCAGAAGACATTTAAAGCATATAAAACCCAAAATTTTCAGGGGGCCTCGCCCCCTCGACCCCCACCGGGGCTTCGCCCCTGGACCCCAACAGGGGCCCTACGGCGGGCCCCTGGACCCTACCCATTTTCTGTCGGTTGAGATGCGACACTGGCCCCCCCAATATGAAAATCCTAGCTACGCCACTGTTCCTGATAGCTAAGCTTAGCGGGGATACCTGTACCCACCAGTTTCAATATGGGGCCCATATTATATTGAATATACACAGCTTGGCTGGGGATTTCTTCTTTCTATGGGAAATTAAGTACATGAGCTGCTGCTAGCTGCAGCTAAGCTGGGGGAAAGCTGTACCGAACAGTTTCAATATGGGGCCCACCATATTGAATATACACAGCTTTCTGCCAGCTTGGCTGGGGATTCCTTCTTTCTATGGGAAATGAAGTACATGAGCTGCTGCTAGCTGCAGCTAAGCCGGGGGAAAGCTGTACCGTAATTTTTGAAATATGGGCCCTAAAATGAGCTGTTTTGATCACTGAAATGTTACTAGTAAGAAAATATCAGGCTTGGGATTTGATTTTGATCTGTATCAATCCTTGCTTATGTTATTTTGGAAAAGCACCAAAAAATCCCTCAAAAGTCCACTTAGTTTACTATATATCCAAAACATGAAAAATGATTACTAAAAATGCAGTTGTTAATAAGAGAACCTAATAATGGTCGTGGAAAAATGGAGAAGTCCACTTTTTTACAAAATCTGCCCCCCTCCAAAAAAAAGTAATAAATACTGCATGTGGTCCCAACTTTGAAGCAGTCTCCATCATGTTTGAAGTAGTTTGAAGACTAAGGTCTGCAAAACTGGCTGAATTGTTTTGAAAATTCAATTAACCTTTATAAAAAAATATATGCAGTCTTTTATCTGCAATTGCTGCTAGTATTAAAAAGTTTACTCATTTAAAGGTGGGTGACCTGATCATCAGCCTCATATACCCCTCTCCCCA